>JALGQZ010000005.1:43398988-43641488 GCA_023105745.1 Austropuccinia psidii | reverse complement strand
TGTGATCTTGAAGTTGTTTGGCTAGTCAATTTTGGTGGAGATCTTCCTCTTCTCTTGGATTGAATTTCAATTATTTCAAATCTTAATGGTTTTCTTTCATTTTTAGGGTGTTGGTAAAAACGCATAAGAGCTCATGTGTTTTTACTAAAAACTTATGTGTTTTTGCCATAAATTGGTAAAAACATCTAAGGGGTGCAGTGGGCCCATTTTTAATTAAAAATGAAACACAACCACACCTGTATTGGGCCAAAACATGCCCAAAAGAGGTTTTTTACCCACAAAACCTCTCCAACTCCCAATTTTTTCAGATTTTTTGAATCACCCCCCCCAAAAAAAAAGGCCAAACACCCAAATAATCCACATTATCCCCACCCCAAACCAATTTTTTCTTTTGGAAAAACAGCATTACCAAAGGCATTTTGAAAAGCTTTTTGTACAACCACAAGCCCTGGGGTGGGCTGATAAATTTAAGAAACACAGAATGTTGTATTTGTCCAATCTTCCTCCCCCCTCAGAACAAACCTACTATTTTGGAGGTTGATTCTGATTGATTGATTTTTGTATATACAATTTATGCCAATCATCACCCTCCTCAGTCATATTTATTGCTTAAATCCCACCTCAGTCTCCTTTTTTATCAAACATGTGGAGCTTTTGTACTTAGAAATAGTCATATTACAAACAAGGAAAAAAAAATCTGAAAAAATACACTTATTGCCCCTGCACTTGTGTCCCACCAAAACAATTCCCCAAAATCATGGGCTGCTGGTTCTTTATTGTCCAGATTGAACCCTTCAATTTAAAAAAAATGAAGGAAATTCATAAGTGGGAAGTTATTAAATTAACTCTTTGAAAATAGGCATATTACAATGATGGGAAAAAACATTTGAAAAAAACCCCTTTTTTGTGCCTTCACTTGTCCCACCAAAAAGAATCCCAAAATTATGTGCTTCTGGTGATTTATTCTTCGGATTGAACCCTTCATTTTGAAAAAAAAAATTGATGAAATTCATAAGTGGGAAGATTTTAAATGAATTTTTGAAAAAAATATGCCATTTTGGAATCTTGGCCAAATTTGTGAAATTTGGAAAAAAAAAAAATTTTTGAAAAAATTTGTGCATATTGTATTTCCAAGTTGGGAAAAAATATGGCAAAAAAAAATTTAAAAAAATCCTCAAAACTGAGACTGAGGAATTTTTTT
Organism: Austropuccinia psidii; assembly: GCA_023105745.1. Lineage (NCBI taxonomy): Eukaryota > Fungi > Basidiomycota > Pucciniomycetes > Pucciniales > Sphaerophragmiaceae > Austropuccinia > Austropuccinia psidii. Next base: position 43,640,287 of record JALGQZ010000005.1, on the reverse strand, counting down.
TTGAAAAATAAGGTCACTTACATGTTTTTACCATAAATTGGTAAAAACACATAAGGGCTTATGTGCTTTTACTAAACGCTTACATGTGTTGACCAACACCTTATTTTTATTTTTATTTTTATTTTTATTTTTATTTTTATTTTTATTTGTATTTTTTTATTTTTTTTATTTTTATTTTCATTTTCATTTTTATTTTTAATTTTAATTTTTTTAATTTTTTTATTTGAATTTTTATTTCTATTTTTATTTTTGTTTTTATTTTTTATTTTATCTTTATTTTTATTTCTATTTCTATTTTTATTTTTATATTTATTTTTATTATTGGCTCCTTGAAGTCTTCCATGGATATTCTTGAATTTTAGTGCATCTTCATAATATTAATCATCATCTTAACTTTTAAGAATTTGATCAAATGAGGCTTTTCCAATTAAAACATTTTGAAAATTTTGAACAATTGGGGTGATTTATTTTATTGGTTTTTGAAAAAGGTCTTCTTCCTCAATATCTTCAAATATTTTTTTTTGGCTTCATTTTTTCTTTCTTTTTCAAAACTTTGATCATCACTTTTATAACCAGTCAGAGAATAATATGACAAAGCAAATCAGTTAATAAGAAAAAAGAATCAGAATTTGAAGTTCAAAAATGCTCACAGGAAAATTTGAATGCCACTGAGGATGGAAGTCTGATAACTGAAGCCTTTGGAGCTTGGAAAATGCCTGTGGAGTCTTATTCTTGCAAGGAATGCCTTGATAATTGTTGTATTTGTTGGTGCATTTTTCATTGGGAAGAAATTTGGTTTTGAAATTTTCAAAGGCCATCTGAAGGGCATAATGAGACACCTTTCCATTGAGAGCACAGATGTGTGGAGGAAAGTTCTTGAAATGGACAATCATTTCTTTGGATATTCTGTTTATTATTTTAATGAATTGTTTCTTGAAAGCCATGTAAAGATCCCTAACTACCTCCAGGAGAGTACCAGTGGACCTTTAGAGCCAAAGTTAAACCATAGCATGGGCACATTCAACTCTTGAAGTGGAGCCCACACCCAGGTGACAATGGTAGTTAGTCCAGGCTGGCACATAATACTCCTTTAGAGGAAGCCAGGTTTTTTCCAAATATTGAAAGACTTTGGAATTTTTGACTTGCTTTTGAAGCTTCTTCCAGTTGTCTTTGAATAACCTTTCAGTGGATGAATACATAACCTGAGAAATGAATCCCAAAGTCATTAATATGAAAAATAATAAGAAAAAAAGTGAAACCAAGTGAAATAAAGTGAAAGATAAAAGTATATTACTTGCTTCCAAAGGCCCATAAAATTTTCAAAATCAGTGCCATGACCAATTTTATTCATGCAATAAGCAGATAAATCTTTATTGATGTGCCAAATTCATAAAATCACTTTCGAGTCTGGGAAGAGCTTCTTAAGAGAGTTTTTCAAGGCCAAATCCCTGTCAATAACAATTACTTGAGGGGGAAAAGATTGATGTTGTTGAGAAATTTTTCTATGTATTTATTCAATTCCCAAGTATATGAGGGTTCAGCTTCTTTCTTCATCAAACAAAAACCCCCAGAAAAGGTCTTATTGGTTGAGCTGAATCCAACAATATGAAAAAGGGGAATTTTTTAATTATTGGTTTTATAAGTAAAATACATAGGAATGACATGAGGAAAGCCATTAAGGAGTTTTATGGAAAGGAGGTGAGTGAAAAACAAGGGTTTAATGTGTCCCTTAGAATCCCTTGAAGAGGACAAAACAAAATGTTCCTCTTTGAGGGTGTTAATAAGAGAATAAATGGGCCTTCTTCCTTACAGTTTGTCTTTCTTGATTTTTGTTAATTGGTTGTAAATTTCTTGAAGGATTACAGGCCTTTAAAACTCCCTCTGGCTGCATAATTGGGTCTGAATTTGCCTTCAAAAAAGCAGTGATTCAGACATTTGAGCAATTTGGGATGTTTCTTGCTAATGAAATTTCTTGAAAGCAGGATGTGCCATGATATTTTCAGTGGCATCATGGCTATGTTCAGGATTTTTGAATTTAAGAGTCCAAGTGGTACTCTTAGAATAAATTCTAAATGGGCAGTCAAGCTTTCTTGAAGTGACTGTTTTGGAGATTTGGGGTCCCAGACCTGTCACAACCTATTTCAATTTGTTTGTGGGTCATATTGAACCTCAAGAGGGACACAGCATACCACTGAGCCCTGGAAACATTATTCAAATGCTTCCAAAGAAGCTCAAGGGTCTGAAATTCACCTTGAGTGGGGGGTTGAAGCATTTTTGAGTGAAAAAGATGTACAAATTAAAAAAAAGGGGAATTTGGTGATTTTGAATGAGGAAGCAATCTTTCAAAAGGTGAGAAAGAAGTGGTTTAAATGTGGGATTAATGGATGAGGAAAGGTAAAAAATTGGAATTTTAGAAGCTTGGAAGCAGGTTCTTGTGGTGGAAAATACAGTCTTTGGGGGAAAAAAGAAAAAAAAGTGTGAAAAGATTTGAAAGATTGCTTTGGTAATGCTGTTTTTCAGAAAAAAAAATTGTTTGGGGTGGGGATAATGTGGATTATTTTGGTGTTTGATCTTTTTTTTTTCTTCTTTTTTTTTTTGGGGGGGGGGGGGGGGGAGGGGCTGTGGAAAAAAATCTGAAACCATTGGGAGTTAGAGGGGTTTTGGGAAAAAAAAATCCTTTTTTGGGCATGTTTTGGCCCAATACAGGCATTGATGTGTTTCATTTTTAATTACAAATGGGTCCAGGGAACCCCTTATGTGTTTTTACCAATTTGCTTATGTGTTTTTACCAATACCCTAAATTTAAGGATGGGTGATAAATTGAATTTCAATGGTTTGACAAAAAGAATGGAAATATATACTGAGTGAGGAGATAAGGTCAACTCAAAAAGCAACCCCTTTTTTAAGATACCCATTAGTTTCATTAGTTTCATTTCTTTTTTTCTGTTTTTTAGAGTTATAATAGTGATAAAGATAAATGTATATGAAAGATATTTTATTACATAATAAATTATTTATTTATCTATCAATTTATATATCTATATATAAATGATATACATGATAAAAAAAAGATGTTTCTTTAATTATAAAATTTAAAATTTCTTTAATTTTTTTTGGCTATTGATATTATCAATATTAATCAAATTAATAAATGAAGAAATTTAAAATTTAATTTTTTTTTTTCAATTTTTAATTATTATCATTTATATATATATATATTTTCCTTAAAAGTAATTTTTTTTTGAATATTATGCAACTATTATTTAACTATCAATTGAATATTATCTAACTATTATTTAAATATTATTAAAATATTATTTAATTTTTTTGTTTTTTATTACAATTTATTCAACTATTTTTTTTTTTTTTTTTTTTGTAATTATTATTTTTTTTATTTTTATTTTTTGTTTTTTATTTTTTATTTTTATTTTTTTATTTTTTTATTTTTTTATTTTTTTCCTTTTTTCCTTTTTTATTTTTTTATTTTTTTATTTTTTTATTTTTTTATTTTTTTATTTTTTTATTTTTTTATTTTTTTATTTTTTTATTTTTTTATTTTTTTATTTTTTTATTTTTTTATTTTTTTATTTTTTTATTTTTTTATTTTTTTATTTTTTTATTTTTTTATTTTTTTATTTTTTTATTTTTTTATTTTTTTATTTTTTTATTTTTTTATTTTTTTATTTTTTTATTTTTTTATTTTTTTATTTTTTTATTTTTTTATTTTTTTATTTTTTTATTTTTTTATTTTTTTATTTTTTTATTTTTTTATTTTTTTATTTTTTTATTTTTTTATTTTTTTATTTTTTTATTTTTTTATTTTTTTATTTTTTTATTTTTTTATTTTTTTATTTTTTTATTTTTTTATTTTTTTATTTTTTTATTTTTTTATTTTTTTATTTTTTTATTTTTTTATTTTTTTATTTTTTTATTTTTTTATTTTTTTATTTTTTTATTTTTTTTTTTTTTTATTTTTTTATTTTTTTATTTTTTTATTTTTTTATTTTTTTATTTTTTTAATTTTTTTTTTTTTTTTTTTTATTTTTTTATTTTTTATTTTTTATTTTTTATTTTTATTTTTTTATTCTCTATCTTTTTATTTTTATTTTTATTTTTTCTTTTTTCTTTTTTATTTTTTATTTTTTATTTTTTATTTTTCTTTTTTCTTTTTTATTTTTATTTCTTTTTTTTTTTTATTTATTTTTATTGTTATTTTTATTTTTATTTTGATTGTTATTTTTATTTTTAATTTTATTGTTAAAATTTTATTGTTATTTTTATTTTTATTTTTATTTTTATTTTCTTTTTATTTTTATAAAAATAATCAATGAAAAAAAAAGGGATTTTTTGGTTTTTTGTATATGAGAAGAACATAAAATTATGAAAAAAAAATCATAGATTTAAAAATGAAAAAGAAATTATAGATTTAAAAATGAAAAAAAGATGATCAAACTTTCTTTTATTGTATAATATATATATATATTTTGATAAAAAAAAAGAAAGGAAAAATTCAATTATTCAAAAAAACTTCTTAATTAAATTAAATAAATAGTAAGAACTTTCATTTTTATTTTTATTTTATTTTAATTTTTTTAAGAAGAAAATGTTTCACAATTTATTTAAATAAATTTTTCATCAAAAACAAAAAAAATTGAAAAAGGGTTTGAATTGAAAATTATTGATTAAATTATTATTTTTTTTTAAAATGACAAAAAAACAAAAATCTTGAAAAATTAATGTTTTCATGATATTATCAAAATAAAAGAAATATGAAAATAAAAAAAACATATAATAATAATAGTGTTAGTATTCTTACCTTAAAAAATGGCCTAGTATCATTATATTAAGACTTGTCAGGCTGAGTCTATGATAGAGTAATAAAATGGTATATACAACTCTAACTGTGACTGTGAAACAGGTAAAAATTGATAAAAGAAGGCTTTTAAAGTATTTTAAAGGGATTTACTAAAGAGCTTTAGTGGTGGTGAGCACTGTTGAAAGCCCTGGGTGCAATAATTATCTGTTGAGTTACAATAATAACTACTACAATACTTAAGTTTAGAAGTATACCTCATTATTTTACAAGAGTATAACTGTTTTGGACAGCTGTACTATGTAGGAATTCAAGAGCAGGATGGGTATTCCTTTTCTGGCGGAGAAAAGGCCCCCTTTTATCCTGGAAAGGGGTAGAATGGCCCTCTAAACCATCCACATAGAGGAATTGAAGAGTTTTTCACTTCAGAGTACTGGCTTGTGTTTTCACAAGGCCTGTATACTCTGTATTGGGCCCAGATGTGGCTTTGAAACCACATCTGGGCAGTTTTCACCAATACAGGGTGAACATTTTCATCTGGGGACCACACAGCCCTCTTCTGATGTGTATGAAATGTAGAATGCTGTACAGAAACTGTATGAGACACCAGTATTGAATGAACTATGAGGTATTGAAGTATAAAAATGCTTCTTTTTCTATTTGACACCTCATAATCATAGTTGTGGGATAGTCAGAAAAGGTGTATTGGCCCAATTGTGGGATTCTAACCTTAAGAATGCTATAAATTTGTCTGTTTTTGAGATATTGAGCTTAAAGTTGGTTCATTGTATGGCCCTGGATGAGATCTACACAATGGTACCCTATTTGGTATGGGTACAATTAAATATGGCAAAGCTATGCCATGTATAATTTTTGCTATTCAGATATATGATTTTCTCAATGTCTGTATGGAACTTGGTTTCCCCATAACTTTTGTTCTAGATGAGATATGGGGAAATGGATGGCACCATAAGATAGCCCTGATTGATTCTTTCTCAAAAAGACCCCACTTCAAGTATCTCACACCAAAACTGTAGAAGTTAGATGAGAGGTGAATATTTTATTCACCCTTATTTGACCTTATTTTGGCCATACCCTCTGTCCTTTTGGTGCTAGCTTGGTTGACTAGTACCATTGGATAGCCCTTACCTGGAGCTTCAATTTGAATACCCATTTTCTGGGGTTAAGCTTCTTCCTCTGGATTTCAGATGAGAGGTGAAAATTAAGGTTTATCCTTAGCAAAAACTTTGAGCAGGAATAACTTTGTTATTCTTTTTTCTGTGATGATGGGACTTGTATATTTGGAAACAAGAAAGTCTCCTCTTTCTTTTGATAAATTTTGAGCTGGTTTAGCTCAGCTCCATGTTTTGATGGTATCTTAGCTTTACCATTGGTTTATGGTGTTTGGCTGTCATGCTTGTGCTCTGGCTTTGTGTCACAGGCTCACAAAACTAGTATTATTATAAATATAATAATCAAAATGTTATTCTTAGAAGTTTAGTAACACATTTATTTTATTGTTATAATGAAAAAAATTCAAACTATTTTCATATTTATTCCACCTTATGGGGCTTGGTATTTCCTTTTATGTATTTACTAATTTATGGTAAAAACATGTAGTAAATTTGTAAATGAATATAATATTTTACTTAGATTTACCAAATTTCTTATCAAAAAAGAAAATGAGGCTTATTGTTTTAGGCTTTTTTTTCAAAAAAAAACAAAAAATAAAGCATTCAGTAGATTAACTAGTAATTTCAATTATTTTTCAAATTGGTTTCCAAATTACCTTTTCTTTTTTTTAAAAAACTTTTTTCCATGAAAACTTCAACCCTTTCAATTTTTATATTATTATGATTCAATTCTAAATAAACCAAAGTTTCCATTACAAATATGATTATTCTTTTAATTAAAAGAAACATAAAGCATTCAGTAGATTAACTAGTAATTTCAATTATTTCTCAAATTGATTTCCAAATTACCTTTTCTTTTTTTTAAAAAAACTTTTTTTCATGAAAGCTTCAACCCTTTCAATTCTTATATTATTTTGATTAAATTCTAAATAAACCAAAGTTTCCATTACAAATATGATTATTCTTTTAATTAAAAGGCATTTATATAAGAAAAAAAGGGAAAAGAATTAAAATCAAAATACTGTTTAATGACATTTTTTGACCTTCAGTTTCATATTCAAGTGTTTACTGTTTTTTTATGATAAAACAGATAAGCAGTAAGGGTTTTTAAATGAATATCAGGGTTAAAGGAACTTCATTGAAATTTTTATTTAATTTTTACTTTTGATTCTTGAAAGTTAATAATTTTTGAATTTTAAAACTTTATAATTCATTTTTTGGTCTTTTTGATTCATTTTCAAATTCAAAAAAAAATAATTGAAAAACAACTTTTTTTTTAAGTTCAAATTGAAAAAGAAAAATATATTCAAGTATTTTATTTTATTTTATTTTATTTTATTTTATTTTATTTTATTTTATTTTATTTTATTTTATTTTATTTTATTTTATTTTATTTTATTTTATTTTATTTTATTTTATTTTATTTTATTTTATTTTATTTTATTTTATTTTATTCTTTTTTTGAAAGAGGAAATTATCAAAGATAACTAACTATACTTGAAATTAATAAATTAAGATAAATTTAATTAAATTGTTAATCATATCCAAATTTGATATATAATATTTATGATTTTTTTTTTAAATTTGTAATTAAATTTACCTATTTAATTATTAAAAGATATTAAAACTATTAAAATTAACCTTTCATAATTTTTTTTAGATTGAATTGAATCTTCCTTTTTTATAAAAAAGACCTATTGATTTGAAATAATAAGGAAATCTCTAAAAAGGTTACTGAAAATATACAAAGCAAAAGAATATTCTTATTAATTTTCTCTTTTGGAAAAATTAACCCCTCTTTTTGTACTGATACCATTCACAAAACACAAAATATTTTTTTATTAATATCCTAATGTTGGAATTATCTGTTCTCAAAAATTTAAAACTTAAAATTCTCACAAAAAAATCCATTAAATGAAACATTTGTCAATCCAGTCCCTAATCCTCATCTTAAATCAGTGATTATGAGGTTGTTAAAACTTGAATTCAATAAAAGGTTAGCTCTCATGCATGATTTTTTCCAGATGGTGTTAAGCATATTGGAAACTCCCAAAAAATAAGAATAATGTATTTGAACTGATGGAAAAGATTTCAAAAATAGAATTAAAGTAAGGGTATTGGTAAACCTACATAAGCAAAGTAGCAAAAACATGTAAGGGGTTCCCTGGGCCCATTTTAAATTAAAATGAGACAAAAAACATGCATTGGTTCAAAAACTCCCAAACCCCCCCAAAAAACCCCCTCAACCCATTTGTTTCACTTTTTTCTTGCAAATCCCCCCAAAAAAACACCTAACACCCAAATAATCCACATTATCCCCCGCAAACATTTTTATTTTTAAAAAAAGCCTTACAAAACCAAATTTGCAAAGATTTCCACACTTTTTTTCTTTTTTTCCCCAAAGACTGCATTTTCATCCATACCAACCTGCTTCCAAGCCTCTAAAATTCTGTTTTTACCTTTTCCTCTTCTTTAATTCTTAAATTCAAACCTCTAAATTTCACCTTTTCCCACTTTGTTTGACTTTGAACACCTTTTATCCCTTCTTTTTTACATTTCGAAGGTTCTTTCCTCATTCCAAATCCCCAAATAACCTTTTTCAAAGATTTATACATCTTTTTCACTATATAATGCTTCAACCCTCCTCTGAAGGTGAATTCCAGACCCTTGAGCTTCTTTGGCAGCATGTGCATAATGTTTCCATTGAACAGGGGTACACTGTGTCCACCTTGAGGTTCATAATGACCCCAATATGACCCACAACCAAATTGAAATAGGTTGTGACAGGTCTGGGACCCCAAATCCCCACAAAAGCACCTCCAAAACAGTCACTTGAAGAAAGCTTGACTTTCTATTAGAATTTATTTTAAGAGTACCACTTGGACTCTTAAATTCAAAAGTCCTGAGAACAGCCATGATGCCACTGAAAATATCATGGCAAATCTTGCTTTCAGGAAATTAAAAAAAGGAAACATCCCAAATAGCTTAAATTTCCAAATCACTGCTCATACCAAGGCAAATTCAGCCCCAATTATGCCTCCAGAGGGAGACTGACAGCCATGTAATCCTTCAAGACGTTTACAACCAAGTCAAGAAAATCAAGAAAGACAAACTGAAAGGCAGAAGGCCCCTTGATTCTCTTATTGAGAAGCTCAAAGAAAAAAGGTTTGTGTGGTCCTCTGAAAGGGATTCTGAGGGACAAATTGCCACCTTGTTTTTCACTCACCCCCTTTCCATAAAACTCATTCATGGATTTCATCATGCAATCCTTATTGATTCTACTTATAAAACCAATAAGTAAAAAATGCACCTTTTCATATTCTTGGTTTCAGCTTAACAAATAAGACATTTTATGGGGATTTCCATATTCTTGGTTTCAGCTCAACAAATAAGACCTTTTCTGGGGATTTCTGTTTGATGAAGAATGAAACTTAACCCTCATATACTTGGGCATTGAATCAATACATAGAAACATTTCTCAACAACATCAGTATTGTTCCCCATCCAGTCATTTTTATTGAAAGGGATTTGGTACTGAAAGATTATCTTAAGAAGCTCTTCCAAGACTCAAAAGTCATGGTCTGCATTTGGCACATCAATAAATATGTATCTTCCCATTTCATGAATAAAATTGTTCATGGCACTGATTTTGAAAATTTAATGGGCCTTTGGAATAAAGTAATATAATTTTATCTTTCAGTTTTATTCTTATTCTTATTTTTTTAATGACTTTGGGATTCATTTTTCAGCTTATGATAGCCTGGACCAACTACCATTGCCACCTGGGTGTGGGAACCACCTCAAGAGTTAAATGTGCCTATGCCATGGTTAAAATTTGGCACTAAAGGTCCATTGGTACTCTCCTGGAGGTAGTTAGGGCTCTCCACATGGATTTAAAAAAACAATTTGTTGAAATAATCAACAGAATATCCCAAGAAATGATTGTCCATGTCAAGAATTTTCCTCCACAAATCTGTGCTCTCAATGGAAAGGTGTCTCATTATGCGCTTCAGATGGCCTTTGAAAATTTCAAAACCAAATTTCCTCCCAATAAAAAATGCACCAACAAATACAACAATTATCAAGGCATTCCTTGAAAGCATAAGGCTTAACAGGAATTTGCCAAGAGCCAAAGGCTTCAGTTATCAAAATTCCATCCTCAGTGGCATTTGAAATTTCCCATGAGGATTTTTTGATTGTAAAATTCTTATTTTATTCATATTAACTCATTTTCTTTGTCATATTCTTTGAAGACTGGTTATCAAGGTAATTATCAAAGTGTGGAGAAAGAAAGAAAGAATTCAAAAGAATATTTGAGGATATTGAGGAAGACCTTTTTCAAAGAACCATGGAAGAAATCATCCAAATTCTTCAGCATTTTCAAGATGTTCTCAATGGAAAAGTTCCATTTGATCAAATTCTAAAGGGGAAGGAGGATGATGAATGTTATGAATACCCACTAGAATAAAAAATATATGTAGAAGACCTAAAGGATCCAAAATAAAAATAAAAATAAATAAATAAAAGAGATACCTCAAGATTTGAGATCATTGAAAGTCAATTCAAGAGAAGAGGAAGACCCCAATCAAAAGTTACCAGCACAACAGCATCAAGATCTCAGTCAATTTCACCCTCCAATATTATGTAAGTGGTTTCATCTGAAGATTTTGAGGCCTAATTATCCAAATCCATCACTTAATCATATTCAATACCCTCAGAAAATAAATTTAATGAATATGGAAGATCAGGAGTCACCCTTAGAAGGTCCAGAAGATTGGAAATGGGTAGCAAAACTCACAAAGACAGTTCCACAAGCCTGCAACAGCTTCAAAGACATATTTAATGTTTGACTATGAAACAATAAGTAAATATTACCAATATTTTACTTATTGTACTATGAATTTCCTTATGAAATTAACTAATAATATAAAAAATAATTATAATAATGAAGAATCAACATAATTATGGCATAAAATATTTATATTATTGAATAAATATAATAATATAAATTATATTGAAAAAATTCAATATAATAAAAATAAAAATATTGATATATTATAATTAATATAGTGATGGAACTTCATTAGTGTTACAAACAAATTATAAAGGCATAGAAAATTGTTTTTTAATAATAAAAGACAATTTATAAGAATGATATTACTAATATCAAAGTTTTATATTAATAAAAGGATTATTAAAGTAATAATAAAGAGAAAAGTATTATAAAAGAGGAAAATAACCCACTTTTGACACTGAATATAATAAGTTTTAGTAATTTTACACCTAAAAATGTGAATAAAACTCATTCAAATTGTATTTAAAATAAAAAATAGAAGAAATTACAAATATTCTTATTTTTATATGGATTTGGAGATTTTAGAGAGAAATTTAACAAAAAAAAGCAAAAATTGATTTAATCATTTCAAGATAAATGATTATAATAAATATGAGATTGAGTCTTGAAATATATAATAGTTTGATATAAAAAGAATAAAGATTTTAACTTTGGTTTTAATAATTTAATGTTTTTGTTTCATTTGATGGGGAAATAGAGGTAAAAAGAGCTCTATTTATAGTAATGTCCTTCCTCCTATAGTCCAGGGGGCTTCTAGTAGACACTTACTGATGGTATCCACTGGAATTGATCAGTATTTTAAGATTTAGTGATGATTACATCATAATCAAACCTTATTATCTCATCATTATGCCATTATTTATAGCTATCACTGTAACCCTAAGTATGCTGACATCATAGGCTAGGAAGAAGACTCAAATTAATGGATTTAATTGGATTTAATCATAATAAACTAGTATTCACAACCTTTATCACTTATATGACTGTTAAGCTTAAATTAAGATTATAGTGACTGATCATAAATGATCAATTTTAAGTTTAAACTTTAATAATTAATAACGTTTGAGTTATAAATGCTACAGCCATTCAGAGAGTTAATTCAAATATATTTGCATTTCATCAATAAACTTCCAAGAGAATTTCATTACATAATAAAAAATTTATTTTTGATGATTCTTGTGACTCATCTTTTCTGTGGAAATTTACTATTTTAAACTTCAAACCATAATTTCAAGTGGTTATACCTTGAATATAATGATAAAAGCTACATAATTCTTTATTTATGAACTATTGAAATCCAAATATTCACTTTGCTTTAAGATTGGACTACTTTCACAACAAAGTGGTCAACAGCTATAACAATTTTGTTCAATAAACTCTTACAAATTATAACCTTGTTTATAGATAGTCAAAGAAAGCTTATATCTGTCTTTGTACAGTAATTACATGGTAACTTTATTTTTTTTGCAGATTTTTGTCATGTATATTTCAAGAGATATGAGCTCAAAACCATAAATATATGTGTTGATCATAAAAGTGCATATATTCAGGTTATTTCCTTAAATATTGAATTTAAAAATATGACACAAAAGTGTTGTATGTGTAGTTTTTCATGGGAAATCGAATGATGAAATTTATTTCAAATGTTGTTTCATTGGACTCTGAGATAAAAGAGAATTGATGCCTTTTTATGGAATTTCTACTTATTACACAGTGAGTATTGTTGTTACAGATATGAAATTACAATGTTATATGTGTTTTTACCATGGGGAATCAGATGGTACAGTTTATTTTATATTTTTATTCATTATATTCTGAGTTAATCAAGAATTCATGCCTATTTATGGCATTTCTACTTACTTTAAGACAATAATTCTAATTAATATTATTAGAATAATTATTTTAAAGTTATTTTGTGACCTTTTTGGATATGTGGTCATATCTAAAAGGCTAACAATATATAATTCAATTGACTTGACATGTGAGCATTGCCAAAGCAATTATCACACAAGTGATCAATTCTTTAAGGTCTTTGGGAGCTTATGATTGATTTTAATGTATATTTTCCTTTTTTATTTTAATATTTATTAATTATTTTTGACCTATTTTTATCAGGGATCTGGCTCAGAAGACTTGCCAAAGCTTATATTTAAATACACCTTTGCGCCCATCAATGTTCAGGGTGATGGAAACTGTGGCTACAGAGCAGTATCCCATTAACTTTACAAGACTCAAGATCAATGGGATGATTTCAGAGGTTACTTGGCTGAAGAAATCCAAAAAAAGAAATACCTTTATGAAGCCATCAACACTTTGATAACCTCAGTATCCTCTTATTTGGACATAATTGCGTGGTATGAAGATGTTGGCCAGGCTCCAAAAAGCAAGTGGATGTCCATGCCTGATAGGGGGATCCAATCCCCAATAAGTATAAAACACCAGTTCTCTTTTATTCCACAGTCCAATCTTTCTATTTTTTCCCTTATTTCTGAGCCTCAAATGGCAATCCACCCATTTTAATCTGTTTCTTGGATAGCTTTTCTCATTTTTTTCCATTGGATATCATCATTTATATAAGGTGTGGATATGAAACTTTGATAAAATATCAAGTACTTTTCCTGTCCTCAAAATTTGTATAAAGTAAAATTGTTTAAAAATAGTAAGAAATATTATTTTTAAAGAGAAAACACACCAATTTCATTGTTTTTAACTTTGTAAGTATAAAACAATAATATAATAAAAATTTATTGTTTTACCAACAATAAAGATTTATACAAAAATACTCTACAAGAGATATTTAAGGCTACAAAAGAAATTTCTTCAAGAGAAATTTCAATTGGAATTAATTGAGAAAAGAACTGCAAGCAATTAATTAAAGAACAAAGTCTTTAAAAAGATATTTAAAGAGAAAACATGCCCAAAAGTGACCATAATGAATTTGGAAACAAAGTGACAAAGTTAACAGTAATGAAAGATGCTTTAATTCACATTTGGGGTGGTTCAGGGGTAAAAATGATTATAAGAGTTACAAACAATGATTATAATGATTTTTTCACATGGTTAAAGGGTTCAAAATGATTCATAAAGGTTGGTTGGAATCTTTTATTGATTGATTTAACAATTTTTAAGCTGATTATAAAAGGAAAAGATTCTAACATGAAGAGAAAAGTGGGGCAAAGAAGACATTCTTTTATAGCCATCAATTTTATTAATCCAAAAGTAAAATTTACTCTTTTCTGTTGTGGAAAACACTCTGACAACAGAAAAGCCAATTATGGCATCATTGAACCCTGGTTTTAGCCATTTTAGACCCTTAAATAAGCCATTACTATAGTAATACCTGGCCTAGAGCCCTCAAAACACGTCAGAATGAGTGTAAGAGACGTAGAAACCAGTCAAAACCGTTTTTACCAAGAGTTTTTATCTTAAGGGTAGTTTTACCCTCTTGGCAACCGTTAAAACTGCCCTGGTTGGTATCAAAACCTCATCATCAATTGAGTCACACACCCTGTGACTCAATTCCAGGCCAAAAGTGATGAACTTTTGCATGGAGTTTGACATCCCACGCCTGTCAGCAAGGATTTTGGGGGTCTGGCTCCCCCTTAGAGCTAGATTTCCTTTTCCCCCTCAAATTTAATATTTCCAATTTGTTTTTTCCTTTAATTCCTCATCATGTATTATACATATAATTTAGATATGTAATTCAATTGAGTTTTACAGTACACTACTGTGATAATTGAAACCTCATATGAAAATCAAAGTTCACTTATGTAATACACGAGCACATTTTGACAATTCAATTGAATTCAATTGCAAATACTTCAATTCCTCATAACTTCTAAACTATACACAACACCTCAATTTTATTACAAAAATTGATGATTAAAGCTAAATTTGATGTAAATTAAATTAAGGTTTTGAGGATTTCCAACTTTTATACAGAAAATACAAAGAACTTAATTTAAGCTTATTTAGAGTTGAGTTACAGAAATTTCACTCAGAGGTGACCCCACCTAATTTTTTATAAGGAATCCAATGGTGAAATAAATTTTATATGTTTATTTGTTGGATAAAAATTTATGATAAATTTTATTCAACTTTTTTCCAAAATCATTTTATTTTGGGTGATTTTGTTGAAAATTCATTTTTACTTAAATTTTTCAAGTAAAAATGTGTTTTTACAATTTTAAAATTCAACGTATTTTTATTTTTAAATTATAATTAAATTTTTGATTTTTTATATAAATTCATATTTATATTTCAATTCTTATTTTGATAATATAAATAAATTTATTTTATTTATGTTTGTATATCAATTTTTTTGTTTGTGGTCTTTTGGGTATATGAAAATACCTCTAAGGCTCACATTACCTCCCCCTAAAAAAAGAATATTACTTTGTGATATTGTTATTTCTAGTATGTCTGAATCTTCTGAGAAGTTTGGTAGCCTCAGGTATGTCTTTTTCTTATAACCATTCATCTTCACAAGTTGGGTCACTGTACCTAACAAGGTATTTGTTTACTTTTTTGGTTCTTAATTTTCTTTCTTCAAGAACTTTGGTAATCTTTTTAATACCAGATGTCTCAATAGGAGGTATAACTTGGGGAACTTTATTATTCCTCAAGGGATACTTTTCAGCATCACCAGATTTATATGGATTTATCAAGCTGACTGGAAATGTAGGATTCTTATTACTAAGTTCTTCAGATAATTCTACTTCAACAGCATTTTCTCCATGGAGGGCTTTAATAACAAAAGGTCCTGCAAAGGAGTCTTTGAGCTTTTGACATCCTTTGATGTTATTGAAGTTAGTGGTGGATACTAGTACTAAATCCCTCACTTTGAAATCTGGAGTGGCATGTGATTTGTCCCATTTATCTTTAACATATTGGAATGAGTCTTCCATGCATCTTACTGCATGCTTTCTAGCTCTGTCTAGCCTTCCTTTGAAGCTGGCAGCTGTAGGATGTAGTTAAACCAAATTTTTTCTTAAAGAATTTTGAGGTAACTTGGGATTCCATCCTTTTTCTAGAATAGCAGGTGTTTGATTGGTACTGGCATGAATTGATGTCTTATATTCCAATTCTAGTGCTGGTAAAAGAGTACACCAAACATGAGTTAATACATCACAATCCTTTAATTCAAGGCCATATGCACAAAATCTTCTCACCATGTCTTCTAAGGTTTGTATCATCCTTTCAGCTAGACCATCAGTTTGTGGGTAGCAGGCTGTAGAGAAAGACAATTTAGTGCCAAATAATTGGTGAAGATTTGTCCACAGTGCTGAAGTGAATTTGGGATCCCTGTAACTAATGATATTTGTGAATATGCCAGTCCATGAAACTACTCTATTCCATAACAGAAGAGCTGTATCCATGGCTGTATCATATTTGTGACATGGTAAAAAGATTAGAGTTTTACTGAATCCGTCTACAATCACTAGGCAAGCCTTATAGCTTCTGTCACATCCTGGTGGTAGGCCAGTTACCCAATCCATATGGACAATTTCGCAAGGTCTGCTGGGTTCTTGGATTCTGATCATATTTCCAAGTCTCTTGCCAGTGGATTTATTTGCCTTTTGACATCTGTCACAGGTTTTGCAATACTCTGCAACATCTTTCTGCCACATTGGCCACCATATGCAGGTCTTTACTTTTTCTCTTGTTCTGTCTTCAGACAGATGTCCTGAAAAGGGGCTGTCATGGCATTCTTTCAGTACAAGATCAATTAATGACCTGTCCACAACTGTCATGACACATGTGTGCTTGGTCATGTGGTAAATTATACCATCCAGTAGGTGAAATCTTCCTTCATCATAAGATTTCTTCCATACTTCATCCAAGGCATGTATTAGGGAGTTGTCTTTACAGTCTTTGTTAAGTAATTGGCATAGGATGCTACAATTCTTATCTTGAGTGTAACTGTTTCTTACTCCTTCAAAGAAGGTGGTGTTCAAGTCTGTACCACTTATTCCTTCTATTGGGATCTGTGGGGAAGCTTCTTCTGACACATAAGCAGGATTATCAATATCATTTGGTAATGGCCATCTGCATTTTTATGAATATTCCCATCTTTATGAACAATAGTCATATTGCCCCTATACTCCTATATGGCTATTTGCCATCTGAGCATACGTCTGTTGGGTGTTTTCATGTTTAAAAGTGATTTAACAGCAGTACAATCTGTTATTACTTCAAAAACACATCCTTCCAGAAAGTAATTGAGTTTTTCTAAAGCCCAAACAAGGCATAAACACTCCATCTGACTTGCTCCATATCTTGCTTCATTTGGTTTGATTTGCCTGGATATGACACATATGGGCCCCTCAGCAGATTTATAATTTAAAATTTTGACTTGATGAAGTGCAGCACCAAGCCCATCCCCTGATGAATCAATGTGAAGTTTAAACGGCAGTTTAAAGTCTTGAATAAGTAAGAGTGGAGCAGTGTTCAAGGCTTGTCTTAAAGATTCAAAGGCTTTTACTCTGTCAACAGTCATCTAAAATACTGTTTCTTTGTCACATAGCTTTTAAAGAGGTCTTGCTATGGATGCAAAATTATTAATGCGTTGCCTGTAATATCCTGCAAAACCCAAAAATGATTGAATTTTATTTTTGTTTTTAGGAATAGGTTTCAGTAAGACTGCTGCAACTTTATTTTTTTTAATGCCAAGGGATAAACCAGATACCACATGTCCTAGTGATTTGAGTTCCTTAAATCCAAAATGACATTTCTTCAAAGAGATTTTCATGTTCACAGATTGGATTTTTGTCAAAACTCTGGATAATCTGCACATATGTTCTTCCCAAGTCTTGGAACAGAAAATAATATCATCAATATAAATGATCAACCATCCTTCTGAAAGCTCTTCAGGGAAAATTTCATTCATCATTCTTTGGAAGTGTGAAGGTGCATTTTTGATTCCAAAAGGCATACTAAAATATGCATACACTCCACAATGAACAATAATTCTCAAGTATTTCCTTGCTCTTGGTGTCACTACATTTTGATGAAATCCTTTAAGGGCATCCATAGTTCTTATATACACTGCTTGAGATATTTGGGGTGATGGAAATTTGGATTTTTGGTATTGGGTACCTGTCTGGAACAGTGTAAGTGTTCAGACCTCTAAAGTCCCCAACTATTCTACATTTTCCATTATGCCATGCCACTATGACTGGTGTAGTTATTTCTACTTCTTCATTGTGGCAAACTTTTTTTATTACACCAAGGTCTAGAAGCTATGTGATATTAATTTCCAGAGCTTCTCTTGATTTTGGACTTGCTGGATATGCAGGTCTTTTTAAGAGTGGTGGATAAGGTCCCTCAATATTAAGAGTAATGTCAGCTTCATGACCAATAATTTCCCCTAGGGGTTCTTTATCTGAAGCAAATGCTTCTTTGTGGTCATATAAAAGAGCAGAAAGTTCATTTTCTTGTTTATCACTCAAATGAAGGCTTATTTCAGCTTCATTTAACTGTTCATACTTGAATTTCTCTAACTCTAAGTTAACTGGTGATACTTTGTTCACTGTAATATGTCTTTTAAATGGTAAAAAGGAAAATTTTTGGTGCTTATTGTCTTCAATAGTAAAGTATCTGTCCTTGTTGTTATGTAAATCTATGCCATACATGATTAAATAATGATTTCCCAATATGAAATGGGTACTAGAGCAATTTTCCATAACAACAAATTCAACAGTGATTCTTAAATTCCCATTTATATGTGGAGATATGACACTAGTTTCAAATATTCCCAATGCTTTCATTGGGTTACTTGCACTATTGAATTTTATGCCATCAATTGGGAACAATTGATCTTCAAAATTTGGTACACAAGTATTAAGAAAGGATTTACCTACACAAGAGCAGAATGCTCCTGGATCAAGTAGTAGCTTAGTGGGTTTGTTGTCAATTACCACTTCTGTTATACAGGAGTTATCAGCTGTATAAGCTTTCCCTCTGTTTGGTTTGGTTTTCATTAACTGTGCATCTTGAGTTTTTGATAAATCAAGTTGGCTATTGCTCAACTGTGGCAAGTGTGAATAAGATTCCATGATGTCAAAAGTGGCATTGATATTCTCTATATCCTTTGAAGATTCAGAAAATATTGATGATTTATCATCTGAATTTTCTTCAATTACATCATCTTTTTCAACATCAGGTTCTTTTTCAATGTTAATTTCATTTATTTCACCCCTTTTTGGACATTTTTTGGATAAATGTGTGGTGCTTTGGAAAATAAGGCATTTCCTGATTGTATCTGCGGATTTATATTTCAAATTATTAGAATTTTCTTTGGGGTTTTTGTCCACATAATCTTTCCAAGGTGTATTAGACCTTGTTCTGAGATTCACCCTACTAGAACCAATTTTGGTTCTGGTGGTTAACTCTTCTAATATATTGATAATATGTTCTGCTGAAGATTTGTCAGTAGTCCTGCTTTTGACAGCATGCTCTAAGTCACCTTCACATTGTCTTAGAATTTTCCTATGAATCATAAATTCTGACATGTCAGGGTATAATGCTGTTAGTCTGTCTTTTCGTTGGCAAAACCATGGTAAAGCTTTGTCTGTATCAGCATTGAATTTTGCAAATTAAAAGGCTGTTTCAATCTTAAATATCCAAGAATAATTGGCCCATTTGTTGATAATTTGAGTTTTCCACCAAGTCCAACTTTGGTGTCCATGTTCCTGTCTTAATTTTATATACCATCTGTGGGCTGATCTGGTAAACAAGCTGTTAAATATTTCTGTTACCAATCTTTCAGGTAATTCAAAATATTGTTTAATCATGTCAATACCTCTGATGAATTCCATATGGTCATATTCTCCTTCACCACTGAAGTGAGGCCATTCCTTAAGTTTTGGAACTTCTTTCAAGAGTGCTTGGCCGGTTAATGGTTCCAAGTTATGAAAAGAAGTAGAAAATTCATTTTTTAACTGTGAATTTTCAATATCCAATACTTGTGGATTGGGAGTCCTTGTACCCTCATTTTGATTCAGAGGTGTAGACATTCTTGGTAAGGTATTTAGTAGTTGCTCAATATCATTAATTTTACTGTTGTTACACCTTTGTGAATTTCTTAATTCATGGTGCAAGCTTTGTATAGAGTTTATTACATTCTTTTCATGATCATCCTCTCTATATGTAAGCTCATTCCATAATGATGTTTTTTTAGTATTATCAGAGATAACCTCATTCAACTTTATTGTTAATTGTGATATTTCCTCTTTTGAGGTATCAAAACACTTTTTCAAGGCAATTAAATGTGTCTTTACTTCAGTAAATGATTTTGAAATATCATCAAGAGCTCTCTTATTATCCTCTTTGATAGTACTTATGGCTTGTTCTATTCTTGTTTCAATTATGTCATCAATATTGAATTTAGAATATTTGTCTGTTAATTCTTTAATAGTGGCAGATTGTTCATTTATTGTATTGCCAAAATAATTATCATGATTGGAAGTTTTAATTGTTCTTGAAACTTTTTCAAAACATATAAGTGTTTCATTGATTTGGCTCAGACTCAAGTTATTTGTTTTAAGATTGTTACAAATTGATGAATTTGTATCAGAAATATGAATTTTTATGTCAGTTATAGCTTCATACAACTCTGGGATAGCATCAAAAATTTCAGGAATCATTTCTGAAATTTTAATCTGGCTTCCTACTTTTTTTGTAATTCCATCATTGTTCTGGCCATCTGAAATACATTTTCCATGTCATCCTGTTGAATCTTTGGAATCCTGTAGCCCTGGCTGTAAGGTTTTGTGGCTGGTGCCTTTCCTTTTCCCTTGTTCTGAGCTTGTGGCTGCTTTTTCAGGTTGGAATTGCTGCTGCTGGCCACTGGGGCTGTTTCTGGCACTTGCTTGGGTGGTGGAGGGTTGTTTTTCCTCCATTCTTCTGTTAAGAGCACCATTTTCTTCTTTTCCATCAATGGATTCCATCCATTGAGCAACTTGCAAGTGTTGGGATGGCCCAGGAATCTGCTCACAGTCAGGTAAGAAATCATGCAGTTTTTCCACAGATCTGTAAGGATCTGGTACTCTTTGTGCTGCAATGCATTGTTGTAAGCCTTCTGGCTGGCTTTGTAAGTGTCCACTGAGGTTTCTTGTGGCGGTGTCAGCTCTTTTTGAAGGTAAAACAGTTTTAACAGATTCAGAATGACACAGCTTATCAATTTGGAGGTCATCAACTGACCCTTGTCCTTCTGTAACTGATTTGCTTCTGCCATAATCACGTCTATGACCTTTCTGGGAGCTGCTTGAGGGGTTATAGCTGGTTCCTGATCTGGTTGAAGGCATATTTTATAATTCAAAAGCTTAAAAATAGTAATTTTACGTCAAAAAACTTAGTATTGGCCAAATTATTAGCTTTCTGAAGAGTATTACCTATATCCAAGTTAATCAATTCAGAAGAAATTGGTTCAGGTTGATTATTCTGAGTCACAATAACAGTACTATTACAGTAAGAATTATCAGTACTGGCAGGAATAATGCTAGTAACTGTTGAGGCTGTTTCAATGCTTTCTTGCCTTACCATGTTGTCAGACACTAAAATTAATGAAAAAAGCCAATTAATTAAGTAAAAAAAAAGGTATCCCAAAAAAGAAATAAAGATATAATCCTCACTTATAATATGAAAAAAATTTTTTTTTATGGATTTTCTGAATTGAAAGTATTTTTTATATGTTTTTTAAATTTTTCAATATGAAAAGGATTAAAAAGAGTAAAAAAATATGTCACAGGGAAAATATCACAGCTGGGCCCCCAAATGTAAGGTGTGGATATGAAACTTTGAGAAAATATCAAGTACTTTTCCTGTCTTCAAAATTTGTATAAGGTAAAATTATTTAAAAATAGTAAGAAATAGTATTTTTGAAGAGGAAACAAGCCAATTTCATTGTTTTTATCTTTGTAAGTATAAGAAAATAATATAATAAAAATTTATTGTTTTACCAACAATAAATATTTATCCAAAAATACCCTACAAGAGATATCTAAGGCTACAAAAGAAATTTCAATTGGAATTAATTTAGCAAAAAACTGCAAGCAATTGATTAAAGAGAAAAGTTCTTAGAAGGATATTTAAAGAGAAAACATGCCCAAAAGTGACCAGAATGAATTTGGAAACAAAGTGACAAAGTTAACAGTGATGAAAGATGCTTTAATTTACTTTTGGGGTGGTTCAGGGGTAAAAATGATTATAAGAGTTACAAACAATGATTATAATGATTTTTTCACGTGGTTAAAAGGTTAAAAAAGATTTATAAAGGTTGGTTGGAATCTTTTATTGATTGGTTTAACAATGTTTAAACTAATTATAAAAGGAAAAGATTCTAACATGAAGAGAAAAGTGGGGAAAAGAAGGAATTCTTTTATAGCCATCAATTTTCTTACTCCAAAAGTAAAATTTACTCTTTTCAGTCGTGGAAAACACTCTGAAAACAGAAAAGCCAATTATGGAATCATTGAACCCTGGTTTAGACCAAAAAAGGGCTGGTTTTAGCCATTTTAGACCCTTAAATCAGCCATTACTATAGTAATACCTGGCCTAGAGCCCTCAAAACACGTAAGAATGAGTGTAAGAGACATAGAAACCAGTAAAAACTGTTTTTACCAAGATTGTTTTATCTGAAGGGTAGTTTTACTCTCTTGGAAATAGTTAAAACTTCCCTGGTTGGTATCAAAACCTCATCATCAATAGAGTCACAGACCCTGTGACACAATTCCAGGCCAAAAGTGATGCACTGTTGCATGGATTTTGACATCCCATGCCTGTCAGCAAGGACTTTGGGGGTCTGGCTCCCCCTTAGAGCTAGAGTTCCTTTTCCCCCTCAAATTTAATCTTTCCAATTTATTTTTTCCTTTAATTCCCCATCATGTATTATACATATAATTTAGATATGTAATTCAATTGAGTTTTACAGTACACTACTGTAATAATTGAAACATCACATGTAAATCAAACTTCACTTATGTAAGACACATGCAAATTTTGACCATTCAATTGAATTCAATTAAAAATACTTCAATTCCTCATAGCTTCTAAACTATACACAAAACCTCAATTTTAACACAAAAATTGATGATTAACACTACATGTGATGCGAATTGAATTAAGGTTTTGAGGATTTCCAAATTTTATACAGAAAATACAAAAAACTTAATTTAAGCTTATTTAGAGTTGAGTTACAGAAATTTCACTCAGAGGTGACCCCACCTAATTTTTTATAAGGAATCAAATGGTGAAATAAACTTTATATTTTTATTTGTTGGATCAAAATTTATGATAAATTTTATTTAAGTTTTTTTCAAAAATTATTTTATTTTGGGTGATTTTGTTGAAAATTCATTTTTACTCAAATTTTTCAAGTAAAAATGTGTTTTTACATTTTTAAAATTTAATGTATTTTTATTTTTAAATTATAATTCAATTTTTGTTTTTGTATATAAATTCATATTTATATTTTAATTTTAATTTTAATAATATAAATTAATTTATTTTATTTATGTTTGTATATTAATTTTTTTGTTTGTGGTCTTTTGGGTATATGAAAATACCTCTCAGGCTCACAATTTCTAAAGTCTACCCTGTCCTCCCATTACTGTAAATTGGGAATTTCATGCCCAATCACAATATCTGGGGTGGGCAGATAAATTTAAGAAACACAAGATGTTATATTTGTCCAATCTTCCACCCCCCTCAGAAAAACCCCACTATTTTAGAGGTTGATTCAGATTAATTTTTTGTATATATAATTTATCCCAATTATCCCCCTCCCTGGTCCTATTTATTGCTCAAGTACCACGTCAGTCTCATTTTCAATCAAACATGTGGCACTTTTGTACTTAAAAATAGTCATATAAAAAACATGAGAAAACATCTAGGAAAAGACACACCTTTTTGGGCCTTCACTTGTCCCACCAAAACAAATCCCAAAAATTATGGGCTTCTGGTTTTTGATTGTCAAGATTGATAACTTCCTTTTTCCCAAAAAATGAAGGAAATGCATAAGTGGGAACATTTTTAATTAAATTTCTTAGAAAATAGGCCATTTTTTCAAATTGTAGAAATTTGGAAAAATCTACGGATCTTGCCAACCCACGTCAGAAAAATTATGGCAAAAAAAATGAAAAATACTCAAAACTAAGCCTGAGGAATTTCTTTGAAAAAATAGGCCACTTATGTGTTTGAGCCATATATTGGTAAGAACACATAGGGGGCTTATGTATGTTTACTAACACCCTAAAGTAAAAGGACTAGATCACAGGAAGAAAAACAAAATAATGTTTCAAAACATAAAATAAAAGGGACATAAAAGATCAAAGCTTAGTTAATTCAACAGGATTTGAAATAAAAAAATATTATGAAATCAAAGGAATCTATATTATTGAATCCAGAATGAACTAATTGTTTCCTTCCTACCAAAAAAGAAATTTTATCTTTAAGGAATAAGAGGAATACAAAGATACTATTCAAATATGACTTAAAAATCAACTGGGATAAATCATTGGATACAGATATATATGCTAATTATTCACCATGAGAAAATTGGCTACACCTTACAGCAGGTGTTGAATTTGTAATTTGACATGGGAGATAGATTGGAAAAAGGTTGGTGATAGGTCAGAAGCTGAATTTTAAACTAGAATTTTTGGAAGAAATTCAAGCCAAATATGTGAGCCGCAAATTGCTAGTTCATTTAGGTTGAAGTTAGTGTTATGTCATGATTGTCAAAGCTCAACAATTCAAGAGTAAATGCTACACAGAAGAATTTTACTTCCACCTTTGTTCTGAGTTTTTCTATCAGCTTATATCATTTTATAAGCACAAAATTAACCTTTGAAGTGTTTCTTATATATTTCTAAATATATGTTGCTTCTAAAAAATACATTATTTCTGAATATTACTTATGGGAATCCATAGATGAAGAAATTCAACAACACTGGAGCCTGTTTTGTTCAAAAACCTCAATGTTTTAATCTTGAGAAAATGGCTTGGGAGCTCTATGAAAATATATGTATTACAAAAAATATACCTTAAAATACTTTTCTGTTCACTTATGAGCTCATTATATGAGGCATGAACTACCTTGCTTTTGCTGTATAACCAAATTAAGGATTTATTAAATCTTGAAGAAGGGAATCAAGATTTATGCCTCAAAGTGAAGCCAAATAGAGGCTCAAAAAAATTAGTTCATATTGAATTAATATCACCTATGTTTCAACTAATTAAGCTCTTTGGAGGAGGCCTTTCTGCCTATAGGCAGAAAATGCAATTATCCAAGCAAGATATTTGTTTTGATTTTAAAATTTGGGAATTTTTATCTTAGAATCTCATGGTATAAGTAAATAACTATCTTGATCATGATATAAAGAAAGATAATGGCATACCAATAAGTTATTTAATCGTCAGAACTATCAAGAATATTTGGTTCTTGATTTTTTCAAATATTTCTTTTTTTTTCACTTGATACCAATTTGGCTTCAATTTGTATTCCTGGTGAAGAATTATTAATTCAAAATAAACTATCTTTATTTATATTATCACTGGAATATGTAAGAGTATAAAATAACGTTAGCTATTATGTCAATAAAAACAGGGTAATAGATGTATTAAAAAGTGAAATATAGCTCCAATCCCTACCATATCTCTAGATTCCGAATAAAATAATTTTTTGAAATGTTGAGGATAGTTAATCTTCATTTAAATATATGGTTAAGAATTTTTATTAATTATGTTCTTATGTGAAAAAATTAAATTGAAATTACTTCATATGTCCTTTTTATTCAAGCTATATCTATTGTATTTTATGGAAAATTTTCACTTTCCCTTCAGGTTACTGAGTCTTCAATCCAATTTTCAGTTATTAGGATAAATGTAGAGCTCCTTTTGCTATGAAAAATTTAAATATTTATCTTAATTGGACGAATTGATATCTTAAACTATTTTCAAATGAGTTTGTGAATTTATAAATACTGAAGAATTAAAAAGCTGAAATTTTTGAGATCAGTGAGAATAATTTTTTAATTTATATAAATTTAATATTCTTCAAAACTATGACTAAGACAATTACAGATTCTCATTCATAAGTCATTTAAATAATATATGCATATTAAATAGATATTGAATATCATTGAAAACCACATGTATTTGAAGACATAAAATAATTCATCTAGTTTCAGTGAGGTAATAAAAATCATATGCAGTATGAAGGAAAATTAACTGGCATAAATAGGTTTTTCTTTATCAAATTCATTCTAGATATTTTACTTATAAAAATTTTGAAGAGTTTTTTAGTTGAATTCAATTTTAAAGGCTTTTACAGCTTGAGGGAATAATAAATTGAGTATGATCAGATGTCTATAGAGTTTAGCTTATCAAATTATATGTGCCACTATTTCAAGTGTCTTTGAGATATAAGATGAGAAAGCATATTGCTTTTTTGTGTATTTCTGTTGGAATAAAAGATTGAAGTATTGATTAAAGTCATATTTCCAAAAGATAGTCCACAAAAGTAAGCTGAAAATGTTTGGGAAATAATATTGAAGAAACAAAAATATCATTTTAAAGCAATTTCCAATAAGATATAAAATGTGGTCCCAAACACATTTCAAAATTTGAGCTTCTAATTTGAAACATTTACCAAGAAATTTAGATATATTTTATCTTTTTGTAATGGGAATTTAGGAGCAGTATCTCATAAGAAATTTTTGAGCCAAATATTTAAGTTTATTCTGAAAAATGATAAAAATTGGAAAATGTACCCTCTTAAAAATCAAAAATTCTCTTCCAAGCCTTTCAAAGAAAAAACACCAGGATGAATATGAATACCAGGAATCTTTGAGTAGAACTATAGGGGAATTGAGTTATTGGGAATATCTTTTGGAGAAAATTATGCTTGATATTAATACATAACCCACAGGAATTGTGGTACTGAGTCCTTAGTCCTTGCAATAAAATGAAACAATTTTTATTTTAAAGTAGAATTAGAATGAAGATATTGAGTTCATATATTTCTTATTAGTCCTATACACATATTATTTTTTGAAATTGAATAATTCTTCTCTTTATTACTGAAAGGGAAAACAGAACCCCAAAAACCACAAAAAATATTTTCCAAACCCTTTTTCTAGCCAAGAATTTAATAAAAATAAGATAATTAACTCACAAAAAAATGGATTACTAAACCATTCATAAAAATTAAGCTGGATCTCCCTTCATTAATATAATTAAGAGTTTTGTAATATTTTTAAGGAAAAAAGTAGCAAAAAATATCTTTTTGCTACTCTAAAAAAGGTAGTTTCTGTTAATTTTATTTTACATTTTTGAGTTTTACCATGTATTGTTTTATGGTGATATATATTATTTATTTTTTGAGATAACTATTATTTTGATTTTTTTTTAACTTTTTTCATTCTAGATTTTTTATAAAGCTGGTTTGAATTTACTTTTGTGTTGTTAAATTGAATTCAAAGCTACAGTAGCCAGCTTTGTAAGACCTGCTAATTTAAATTTTTGTGCACCTGTCAACATTTTTTACAGTATGGGACCTGTAGTTTCTTGTGAGCCTGTGAGGTATGTATAACATACCCATAAGGCCACAAAAGATTTCATAAACAATTAAATTTGTCTTAAACAGACTTTTTAGTTGAATTCAAAATAAAAAATAATAAAAAATAAGTATAACTTTTTTTTGGATAAACAAAGTTATAATTATTATGTCATTTTTGGATTCTACACCAAAAATAACATAGGGTACACCCATAGGGTGTTATACCCAAAAACACTTGTTTCTTGTGTTATTAGAAGATTTAAGAATCTCACAGTACTAATGTAACTTGTTTAAATTTTTTTAAAATTGTTAAATTTAAGCTTAATTAAGCTTAAATTTAAAGTTACATAAGGTTTATGCAACTTTACCAAAATTTTAGTTAAAATTAAGGTGTGGTGTATATTTACTGAATTGGCTAAGGATTTGCCATACAGAATGTAAATCCTGCGTGAGCTCAATTTAAAAGGGTTTAAGGCCATAGTATGGCTTTATATAAATAAATGGGCAAAATCCACGCAAAAAGGTGGGACAAAGGAAAAAGACCAAATAGAGCTGGGGTACCCAACTTTTTGGATCTGCAATGATTCAATTAAGGTTTTCCACCTGTATTGGAGTATTTTCAAGCTTATTTAAGCTTTAATATTAGACTTTGATCCAACCTTAAGGTTTAAACTGGTTTTATCCCAATTTGGACAGGAATTTCAAGCTGCCAAAGGGTAAATCCCAATATGCAGGCTTGAAATTAAGGTTTTAAGAACTGTCAAAGCTTAACTATGTTTAAAAAGCTTAAATAAGCTTAAAATTTTAAGGTTC
The DNA here is from genome assembly GCA_023105745.1 of Austropuccinia psidii. NCBI lineage: Eukaryota > Fungi > Basidiomycota > Pucciniomycetes > Pucciniales > Sphaerophragmiaceae > Austropuccinia > Austropuccinia psidii. Next base: position 43,612,112 of record JALGQZ010000005.1, on the reverse strand, counting down.
CAAGCATTGAAACCTTATCAAAAGCTAAGGTTTGGTGTGTATTGCTATTTTACATGGAAAAATAGCAATAACTTCAAAAATTCATTAAAAATCCAAATCTTAATGGATTTGCTTGAAACTTTCACACAGCTTAGAATTAAATATTATCTATATACAAATTAAATTTTAAGTATCTTTTATTAATAAGTTTCCTGGGTAATTAGCCTGGAAAATTACTTTTTTAATTAAGCTCAAAGAAAATTATGATTTCTTTAAAAATTAATTAAAAATTGAGTTTAAGAGATTTCTGCTTGAAACTCTAATTTTATGTTGTTCATGTGATGAACTTTAATATAAATAAACTTATTTTATATTAAAACTTAAAATAATTCAGCTAAATGAGGATTAAAGTTACTTGGAGTTAAGAATAACACTGGTAACTTTAAATTGGAAGTAAAAATAAGTTGCCTTAAGTTAAGAACTTAATTTTTAAGCATGGTTTTTCAGTTTTGACCTGAGAACGCCCTCTACATCCATTATGAATCATGAGAGCTGCTCTGAAGACATAAAAAGAGTCTTTTCATCACTGTTTTTGTCCATAATCAATTATCAATCCAATCATATTAGAAATTTAAACAGGTAAAGTTTTATTAAATATAAAATCTTATTATTAAAAGTAATTCTTAAGTTATTTTTATTCTTTATTTATTAAATTAAAGAAGTGAAGTCATAGAATTCAGATTATTGTTGTAATCATCTATAATAAATTTTATTATATAAAATTATCATCTTAAATATCTTTTAAAATCCACAAATTCCTCTCAAAAACTCTTTAATCATAATTTATATTATAAAAAGTTGTTTTATCTTTAAATTTATTGATTTTTGGCGTGTTTTTAACTTATAATTATTATTTAATATAATAACTGTTGTTGTATAACTTGTTGTATTAAATAAATATTATAAGTAAGTTTTCTTTAAAGTTCTATATCTTTTTTATCTATTATTAGTTTTTTTATATAGAATTTTATTCTATAAAGAATTATCTCTGCACTGTGTGTGTTCAATTCTTTTTATAAATAATATTTATATTATTTATAAGTGGTTAATATTCATATTTTCCACGTGTAATTGTCTCATTAAGAGCTTTACACTTCTTATTGTTATAACTGTCAGTGACTATAACAATAATAGAATAATTATAATTTATTATAATTATTATTATATTTTTATTATTATTATATTTTTATAATAATAATTAAATTTATTTTTTTTATATAATTATATTTAAATTTGTGGTTATAATATTTAATTATATTATATTTTTCTACTGAGGACAGTCATAGTACTCTTGATATTGTTACTATTATCAAGAGTTTCATAGACAAACCTTACATTTGGGGGCCTGGCCGTGATTTGAAACCAATTTTTGGGACATAAATCATATTCTAGACCTTATTTTACTGTTTTTTGACGTAAAATTGCCATATTTGTCTTAATATTGGCTTTTTTGAGACTTATCCCTTATAAATAATCTTTATAATATTAATAAAGTTATTTTTTCTTAAGAATATTGTTTGAAACAATATACTATTGAGTGACTTGGAATAAATTTCTTTTGTCTGACTAGTGGCTTTTTCACATCACAGACTTGAAATTTATTCTTTGAGTTATTCTAGTATAAAGTGAATAATAAATACAATTTTGATTAATAACTTGTTAATTGCATAATTATTATTTCCTTAAAGAAATAAATCAAATAAAAAATCTCTACTAAAAATATTTTTTTTCTTTTATCTTAGACCTTTTTCTTTATTTTTGACGTAATTTGCCATAAATTACATAAAAACAACTTTATTCAATAAGTTGAGTTTATAAGTTATTTTTATTGTTTGATAAAATAACTTATATTTTTAATTTCTCTAGTGTCTTCCATCAGAGAAAATTCTTCAGACTCTGAATCCTCAGAGTCAAGTATTGAAATTCAAACCAGCCCAGCACCAAGGGGTTTGATAACCAAAGAGCCCTTTAAAGGTCCTGCAGGTGAATTTAATCCATTTTTACTCTAATTTTTATTAAAATTGACGTGAAATGACTCCTACTAGAAGTGGAAGCAATTACTCCATCCAATCAAATGGATCTGGACCAGGACATTCCAGCCATAAATCCAAAAGGCAAGAATGTCCTCCCAGAGGAGAGGCACAAATGGAGGATGCCAGAACTTCCACCAGTTCCCAAAGGTTAGCCAGCACCTTTGAACCTCTTCTTGAGAGTCCAGAAGCTGACATAACTGCTATTGCTGTTAGACCTGAACCATTTCCAACAGGCAACTGTGGAAATTTATCAATCCCAATGGAAAAACTGGTTCCTGGCATCAAAACAACAAGAGTGGGAACTCCTTCCAAGTCTTTGGATAGGCACCATGAATTCTTATCTTCAAGTGAAGAAGTTCATGGGGCCAGAAAAGACAGAAGATCTTCTATTGGGTTGGAAACCAATGTCTGTCAAAGGACAAGTCCAACAGATAAAAGCTTGGTTGAAAAACCAAAGCATGTTATCAGAGGATCAGAAAAAGAAGTTGGCCCGAGGCAAGGACAACAGCCAAGTGGAAGCTCCTCAAGCATCCACCAGCAAAAATCCGCCTCAACAAGTGCCAAACAAGCCCAAGCAAGCCCCAAAGACCAACCAGAAGGGCAAGCAAAAGGCAAAGGGAAAGGCAAAGCCCAAGTGGAACAAGCCTTACCCACAGAATTACAGAATTCCAAAGAAGGAAAAGACAGCCATGGACAATGTGTTCAACATGGCAAGAACTTTTATGGAATTCAAAAACAAGGAGGAGGAAAGATTGAACCAATCCTTTCCAAAGAAATAGACCTTGTAAAGCTTGTAACTCACTTTGAATCTTGTAATAAAGAAATTATGACAAAATTTAAAGCATTTGATTATGTCCAACAAAAGTTGGGTAATGAGATATTACAAGTAAAAGACCAACAAAAGACCATTATTGGCCTTGAAAATGTTAATAAGGCAAATATTTTGTCTTTGACGCAAATTTGTGAGAGACTTGAGCATAAAGTTACCTTACTCAATCAACCAGATGAGAATTCAATTTCTTTTATAACTGGACAGTTAAGAGAATTGAAAATACAAGTTCAAAACTTGGAAAATTAAACTGGTCACAATGCAGCTCTTTTTCAAGAACAATTGGAAAAACGTGATAAAGCAAGACTTGAATTGAAAGAAGATATTCAATCAAGTATTAATAATATATCACTAAAAAATGAATTGCCAAGGCAATCCACACCATTTCTTGACAGAAATGTTCTTAACTTGAATAATGGTTTACATCATACAATTTCAAGTAATGATGTGGAAACTGCTTGCAATTTCAAAGACATTCCAAGATTAGAGGAATGGCCAACCTTCAGTGGTGAAGGAGAATATAATCATATGGAATTTATGAAGATAATTGATATGTTTAAATAAGACTTTAACATACCAGATGAATACATAAGTGCCAGATTACACTCATTATTTACCAAGTCAGCAAAGAAATGGTATTATAAAATGAGACAAGACCATGGTAAACATTCTTGGCCTTGGTGGAAAGAACAAATTACTTCCAAATGGGCAAATGATTCCTGGATATTTAGAATGGAAAATTCTTTTGAAGAAGCCATTTTTAATATTGAGAGGGACAGGCCCATGACCTGGTTTCTTAAACAGAAGGACAGATTAACTGCCCTTCATCCTGATATGTCTGAACCAATGGTACATAAAAGGATATTAAGAAAATGTGGTGGTGACCTTGAGCATGCTATAAGAAGCAGATGTATTGAGCCTTGCTCTACAGAAGATTATATCAATGCTATGGAGGATATCACTACTAGAACAAAAATTGGAAGAAATTGGTATAAACCCCCAATAGACAACAAGACTAGTGGGAAACCAATTTCAAAACCAAATAAACCACATGACAGACCTCCTTTGAAATGTCATAAATGTGGAAGTACATCTCATTTAGCAAACACTTGTCCAAAAAAGACAAGAGTCAATGAGATAAATGTTGAAAAAGTGGAAGACACAAAAGAAACTGATGTAACTTTACATGAAAGTGATTCTGAACCTTCAGAAGAAGAAGAAGTATCAGAAGAACTTAGTATAGAAAATATTAATGTTTCTTTTGAGGTCACTGAGGTACATACTCACTTACCACAGTAAAGTGATGAATGTATGGATCTCATACATGTACAAGATGCCAAAATGCAAAAAACCAAACCTGCCAGAGGTAAAGGTTATACAGCTGGGTCATATTGTATCACTAATATTGTGATAAATAACACAGAAGCCAAGATACATCTTGAATCAGGTGCTTTTTGCACTTGTGTTGGGAAAAATTATCTTGACAAAATTTATACCAATTGGCAAGACAAGTTAATGCCAATTGAAGGTGTAAAATTCAGCAGTGCTAGCCAGAACATGCACCCTTTGGGTATATTTGAAGCAGCAATAATATTTCCTCATCCTGCAGGAAGTATGAGATTGAAAGCTGAATTTGTTGTTATGAATAATTGTACTTCACAACACTTTATACTTGGAAATGATTATCTCAATATTTATGGTATTGATATTAATAATCATAAGGACAGATATTTCACTATAGGGGAAAATAAAAGGCAAAAATTTGCTTTTTCTCTAGAAAGAAAAGAAATTACTGTCATTCAACAAGTAAAAAATGTTAGTAAAGAAAGATTTGTGTCAGATCAATTAAGTGAAGCACAAATTAGTCCTGAATTAACACCAGAAATGAAGGAAGAACTTATTGAAATTTTATTTCCATTTAGAGAAGCCTTTGCTTCTGATAATGAACCACTTGGGGCTATAAAAGGCCATGAAGTGGAGATCATGCTTAATGTGGAGAGACCTTATCCTCCACTATTAAGAAGACCAGCTTACCCAGCTAGCCCTAGGGCTAGAGAAGCATTAGAAAGTCATATTAATGAACTAATGAAACTGGGAGTTCTTAGAAAGGTTGGACACAATGAGGAAGTGGAAGTCACAACTCCAGTAATCATTACTTGGCATAATGATAAGTCAAGGATGGTTGGTGATTTTAGAGCACTGAATACCTATACTATCCCAGACAGGTATCCAATCCCTAGAATCCATGAGACTTTGAATCAATTATCCAAAGCAAAGTTTATTACTTCCATGGATGCTCTTAAAGGCTTCCATCAGAATGTTTTAACACCTCATGCTAGAAAATTATTGAGAATAATTGCTCATTGTGGTATTTATGAATATTTGAGGATGCCTTTTGGTATTAAAAATGCACCCTCTCATTATCAAAGAATGATGAATACCATATTCCCACATGAATTATCAGAGGGATGGTTAATCATTTATATTGATGACATTATCATTTGTTCAGAAACCTGGCAATTACATTTAGAGAGACTTTCATTAGTACTTAAGAAAATTCTACAAGTGAACATGAAAATTTCTCTTAAAAAATGTACTTTTGGGTTTCATGAGTTAAAAGCTCTAGGACATGTAGTCTCAAGACTGAGCCTTGGTGTTGACAAAAACAAAGTGGCTGCAGTTTTACTAAAACAAATGCCCCAGAAAAAAAAAGAAATGATGTCTTTCTTAGGATTTGCCAGTTATTACAGGCAACACCTTAAAGATTTTGCAATCCATGCCAGATCATTATACAGAATTTGTGATCAGCAAACTGTTTTTGAAATGACACAGGAGAGAATTCAAGCATATGATAAAATCAAGTATGCCTTGACCAATGCACCATTATTATTGATGCCAGACTGGAAACTTCCTTTCAAGCTGTATATTGATGCATGTGGTGATGGTTTAGGAGCTGCTCTTCATCAAGACCAAATTGTCAATGACAAGCCTTATGAAGGTCCAATTTGTTTTATTTCAAGACAAATTAAACCTACTGAGGCCAGATATGGAGCTAGCCAAATGGAGTGCCTTTGCCTTGTTTGGGCTCTGGAAAAACTTCATTACTATCTTGATGGTAGTGTGTTTGAAGTAATTACTGATTGTAATGCAGTAAAATCACTTCTTAACATGAAGACTCCAAACAGACACATGTTAAGATGGCAGATTGCTATACAGGAGTATAGAGGCAATATGACCATAGTACATAAAGCTGGAAATATTCATAAGAATGCTGATGGCTTAAGTAGATGAGCATTACCCAATACACCTGATAACCCTGCCTATGTTCCTACAAGTGCAGAACCTCAAATTCCAATTGAAGGCATTAATATCACAGATGTTGGAACAGAATTCTTTGAAGAAGTTAGAGAAAGCTACAAGCAAGATAAGAATTGTCAGATTCTTACTGCTCTACTTGACAAAGATTGTAAAGATGTAGCCTTGGCTAATTCTCTGGATGATATTTGGAAAACATCTTATGATAATGGAAGATTCCATTTGTTTGATGGTATACTATATCATAGATCTAAACACACATGTGTCATGGTCCTATGTAGTAGAATGTTGATTAACACAATACTACTAGAATGCCATGATAGCATTTATTCTGGACATCTGTCTGAAGACAGAACAATGGAAAGAGTTAAGACATGTGCCTGGTGGCCATCTTGGAGAAAAGATGTCATTGAGTACTGTCATAGTTGTGATAGATGCCAGAAAGCCAATAAAGCTACTGGTAAAAGATTTGGCCTAATGATCCATATTCAAGAACCAAGTACCCCATGGGATGTGGTTCACATGGATTGGGTAACTGCATTACCACCTGGAGGTGATAAAAGTTACAATGCATGTCTTGTTATTGTGGACAGATATAGCAAAACACCAATCTTTTTACCGTGTCATAAAGATGACACAGCTATGGATACAGCTCTTTGAATTTGGAACAGAGTCATATCCCATACTGGCCTCTTTAAAAACATCATTAGTGACAGAGACCCAAAATTTACATCAGCCTTATGGACTAATTTACATAAGCTTTTGGGTACAAAATTATCATTTTCAACAGCCTACCATCCACAAACAGATGGGCTGGCAGAAAGAATGATTCAAACCCTTGAGGACATGATCAGAAGATTTTGTGCTTATGGCCTGGAGTTTAAAGATTCTGATGGTTTTACCCATGATTGGTGTACTCTTATACCAGCATTGGAATTAGCCTACAAGACCTCCATCCATGCTTCAACAGGCAAGACTCCTGCAATGTTGGAAAAAGGATGGAACCCCAAACTTCCAGTTGATACTTTGAAAAAAGATTTGGTTGACATTCATCCAACTGCTTCAAGCTTTAAGCTACTGCTTGATAAAGTGAGACATCATGCAAATCAAAGCATGAATGATGCCTTTGAATATGCTAAGCAGAAATGGGATAAGAGTAATAAGACACCAGAATTCAAAGTAGGGGACTTAATACTAGTTTAAACCTTGAACTTTAATAATATTAAAGGTCCAAAGAAATTGAAAGATTCCTTTGCAGGACCATTTATTATTAAGGCCCTTCATGGGACAAATGCAGTACAAGTAGAACTGTCAGGAGAGTTAGGAAACAAACACCCAACTTTTCCTGTCAGTCTTGTAAAGCATTACACATCAAGTGATAAGGAATTATTTCCTTTAAGAAATGAAACACCCTTAGAGGTACCCCCACTTGAACCAAGTGATGAAAAGAAAGTACTGAAAGTCTTAAAAGAAAAAAGACTTAGGGGTAAAAATGAAAGAGAATACTTAGTCAGGTACAGAAATACACAACATGAAGATGAGTGGGTTGAAAAAAGTAAAATACCTGATTCACAAAAGTTTCTCAGAAGATTCAGACACCAGAGAAGACCAATTCCTCAATAAAAAGTTTGAATTGTGTGCTTTACATACTTGAACAGTATAAGTAGAGAGGTTGGAAAGTGGATTATACCCCCCCAAAAAAACTTGGGGGTATACTACAGAAGAAAAATTGTAGTACAATTTTTTCTTGGTGGTAGGGAATGTGAGCCTGTGAGGTATGTATAACATACCCATAAGGCCACAAAAGATTTTATAAACAATTAAATTTGTCTTAAACAGACTTTTTAGTTGAATTCAAAATAAAAAATAATAAAAAATAAGTATAACATTTTTTTGGATAAGCAAAGTTATAATTATTATGTCATTTTTGGATTCTACACCAAAAATAACATAGGGTACACCCATAGGGTGTTATACCCAAAAACACTTATTTCTTGTGTTATTAGAAGATTTAAGAATCTCACAGTACTAATGTAACTTTTTTAACATTTTTTAAAATTGTTAAATTTAAGCTTAATTAAGCTTAAATTTAAAGTTACATAAGGTTTATGCAACTTTACCAAAATTTTAGTTAAAATTAAGGTGTGGTGTATATTTACTGAATTGGCTAAGGATTTGCAATACATAATGTAAATCCTGCGTGAGCTCAATTTAAAAGGGTTTAAGGCCATAGTATGGCTTTATATAAATAAATGGGCAAAATCCACGCAAAAAGGTGGGACAAAGGAAAAAGACCAAATAGAGCTGGGGTACCCAACTTTTTGGATCTGCAATGATTCAATTAAGGTTGTCCACCTGTATTGGAGTATTTTCAACCTTATTTAAACTTTAATATTAGACTTTGATCCAACCTTAAGGTTTAAACTGGTTTTATCCCAATTTGGACAGGAATTTCAAGCTGCCGAAGGGTAAATCCCAATATGCAGGCTTGAAATTAATGTTTTAAGAACTGTCAAAGATTAACTAAGTTTAAAAAGCTTAAATAAGCTTAAAATTTTAAGGTTCCAAGCATTGAAACCTTATCAAAAGCTAAGGTTTGGTGTGTATTGCTATTTTACGTGGAAAAATAGCAATAACTTCAAAAATTAATTAAAAATCCAAATCTTAATAGATTTGCTTGAAACCTTCACACAGCTTAGAATTTAATATTATCTATATATAAATTAAATTTTAAGTATCTTTTATTAATAAGTTTCCTGGGTAATTAGCCTGGAAAATTACTTTTTTAATTAAGCTCAAAGAAAATTACAATTTCTTTAAAAATTAATTAAAAATTGAGTTTAAGAGATTTCTGCTTGAAACTCTAATTTTATGTTGTTCATGTGATGAACTTTAATATAAATAAACTTATTTTATATTAAAACTTCAAATAATTCAACTAAATGAGGATTAAAGTTACTTGGAGTTAAGAATAACACTGGTAACTTTAAATTGGAAGTAAAAATAAGTTGCCTTAAGTTAAGAACTTAATTTTTAAGCATGGTTTTTCAGTTTTGACCTGAGCACGCCCTCTACATCCATTATGAATCATGAGAGCTGCTCTGAAGACATAAAAAGAGTCTTTTCATCACTGTTTCTGTCCATAATCAATTATCAATCCAATCATATTAGAAATTTAAACAGGTAAAGTTTTATTAAATATAAAATCTTATTATTAAAAGTAATTCTTAAGTTATTTTTATTCTTTATTTATTAAATTAAAGAATTGAAGTCATAGAATTCAGATTATTGTTGTAATCATCTATAATAAATTTTATTATATAAAATTATCATCTTAAATATCTTTTAAAATCCACAAATTCCTCTCAAAAACTCTTTAATCATAATTTATATTATAAAAAGTTGTTTTATCTTTAAATTTATTGATTTTTGGCGTGTTTTTAACTTATAATTATTATTTAATATAATAAATGTTGTTGTATAGCTTGTTGTATTAAATAAATATTATAAGTAAGTTTTCTTTAAAGTTCTATATATTTTTTATCTATTATTAGTTTTTTTATATAGAATTTTATTCTATAAAGAATTGTTTCTGCACTGTGTGTGTTTAATTCTTTTTATAAATAATATTTATATTATTTATAAGTGGTTAATATTCATATTTTCCACGTGTAATTGTCTCATTAAGAGCTTTACACTTCTTATTGTTATAACTGTCAGTGACTATAACAATAATAGAATAATTATAATTTATTATAATTATTATTATATTTTTATTATTATTATATTTTTATTATTATTATATTTTTATAATAATAATTAAATTTATTTTTTTTATATAATTATTTTTAATAATTATATTTAAATTTGTGGTTATAATATTTAATTATATTATATTTTTCTACTGAGGACAGTCATAGTACTCTTGCTATTGTTACTATTATCAAGAGTTTCATAGACAAACCTTAAATTTCTGCTGCTGTAGAATTGCCAATTATTGTCAAAAATTTGACAGTAGTGGTCCTTTTCATTTCTGATAATATAATCTTTTTCTCAATTTCTTGATTTTTTTCTCAGTAGAAGGGGCTATAATTCAGAGATCCCTCTAGTAATCCTTTCAAAAAAGAAGTCAAGAGTTTTTGAGAAAAATCCAAGGAATTCCCTTTTCTTTAAAAAGGAAAACTCAAAATAATACTAACACACAAGATTGATAAAATTAATTGATGAGGAAAATGAGTTGGAGAATGAAAAACAATGAAAAAAATCATAAAATTAAAAAATCATGTAGATTATTCATGTTTCATTTTCTTAAAGGAATTCTATTGAAAAAAATGGAAAATCCATTTTTTTTAATCCTAAAGCTACAGAAATTGGACCATATAAGAATACAAAGAATCATGCAAAATCAACCTTCTCCAATAGAGGCTTCAATGTGAAATTTCTGAATTTTATATTTTTTTAGAAATCATTTGAGGGAAAAATAATAATTAATATTATTATATGCAAATTATCAGTGAAAATGAAGTGATAAAGAGGTTTTATTTATTATAAAATATGGATTCACTTATTTTGGCCTTCAAAAGAAAAAGATGAATATTTAAATTAAAAACATAGCTATAAAGTAATTATTTAAAATAGATGATATTATCAGGAAGATTTAAATATAAATGGGAAAAAATTTCATATAAAGTACTATATATTTATTATATGAAATTATGAAAGGATTAATATCTTAAAGATTATATAGTATTATGAAATACTAAAAAAACATTGAAATCCTGTGTGCAACCCACTTCACAGGAAGGGTCCAAGGTCAGTATAGGATGATTCCAAGCTAATTTCCAAAACAAACACCTGCTATCAGGTGTAGCCAGTTTTCTCATGGTCATTGTGACAAAAATTCTGTCAGAAATGAAAATGATATTGATTATCATTGTGAGAAGCTTTGAAACATAGGGATTCACCTTAAATTTCAAAAATAGATTGGTTACTAATTTAATTTTTTGTTTTATTTTCATAGATTAAAATATCCCAGGAGGAAAAGGAGGATGTTCAAATTAATTTCACTTCAGAATCAGCCTTGAAAAAAAATTTTGTAAATTGTCCATAAGTGAAAGATTTTCAATTTAAGAAAAAAAAGGCCTCAAAAATTAATAATCTCAATCCTACAAGTACCAAAAAAAACATAAAGCCCCATTTATTTGCAAGCTATAAGGAATTAGTAGAGTTTTGGTTAGAAGGCAATAGATAAACTATCTATACTTGTTTAACAAGGTTATTTTAAAATGTTTATTTTACAGAAAAAAAATATCTGAAATGGCATGGTTGGAATAGAAAAAAGACAGATGGAAGATGGAATTAAAGCAGGAGGATAGTCAAGAAGCTTTCAAAATGAAGATCAAGGAAAAAGAAGCAGAGGATAATTTACAAGGAAAGAAGGAGGAGATGAAATTTCAAAAGAAGAAGATAAATGAGGAGTTAAGTTTTGATGATGAAGAAAAATAGAAAGATGGATAACTTTTTCCTCAGAAAGAAACCTTTATATCATTTTGCAATTAATCTTAAAAAATAGGCCAGTTTCAGATTTGGAAATGAAAAAAAAAAAATTTTATTAAAAATATTTTGAAGATATTAGATTTTCAATGGGTTTCATAGAAGTTTTGAGATAACATATACTACTTAGTATGATAGCAATTCATCTTTTATTTCTAAAATCTACCCATATAGAAATTCATAACTATTTTTCAATAATAAAACATAATTAACTTTTTCAATTTCTTAAAATTTAGGGGGTTATGGTTCAATTTATAATAACAACATCAAACAACAAAATGAAGTGCATGAATATTAAATGATACATTTAGATGGTCATGGAATGGCTTCTATAAGCTGATAATAGAAAAGTTTGAATTCTGTTTATGATTTAGAATTGGGAATATCAATTTTTATATTTGAGCTTCTGAGATATTTTATACTTAATTATTGAGTAGCCTACATGATCATTTTAAGCTATTCATTCCAAAAAAAACTAATAAGAAATCAAGACCTCACTTCATCAAGATATGGCTTGGAATATAGATTTGAAACCACCATTGAGCATTAATAAATAAATTATTTTTCTGTTTCTCAGCTAAACTCCCACCAGAAATGACTATTATCTGATGCCTCTCCTTCATTACTCAATATGTAATAATATTTTTTACTATTTTTTCCTTTCAAAAATTCTTCACCAAAATCCAAAAATAAATCCCAAGATAATTCAAATTTAGATTCAGAGAAGATTTAATCAATTTCACTAAATTTTTTTTACTCCAGTATTGAGTAAGAGCTTAAAAGATAATTTTCATCCCTTAATTCCTAAAGAATCAACAGAAATCAAGACCTAACTTTATGAAGGTCTAGCTCAGAATCCAGATTTCCAACCACTCTTGCATATTATTAAGTTAATGTTTTTCTACATCTTAGCTAAATTTTCCTCAGCTAAAACTTTGTTTTGACCCATATATTTCATTAATCAATATATAATAAAAAGGATCTACTTTTTTTGCATTCAACTCTCTTTTTATTATTTCAAATTTAGAATGGGTCTTTCTCATAAAGAAAAACTTTAAAGTAGATATAGGAAAAAAATGATCAATAAAAGTGCCATCATTAAGGGGTCCCAAAATCTGTTTCCACTTCTTCTAAGCCTTCAGTTTGGTGTATTGAAAATTATTCAGAAATATGATCACCCCATTCTCTAATCCCTATATTGAAAAGTCTTTACAATCATATCATGAAACTTCTAGATATCAATGTTTTGGAAGGAAAGTATCAGTTTTAAATTTTAAAGATAAATATTTGTTTGATTTATCAGGATTCACTAATTTTTCAAAAATGTCTCTAGCCTTAAGAAGTTCCTTTTGGTTACTTTCTCCTTATTTTTGCAAATCTAACAAGTTTCTATCCAAAATTAAAAAAAATTGAGAATTACTTTTTAGAATTATGTATACTTTGCGCTTGAGAAAATAAAGAAAGAAGAATGGAATTATTGGTAACTATGGAATAAACTCCAAGATTCAAAAAAACATCAAGAGAAACGTCTTTTAGCTGAGAAATTCCTAGGAGAATGATGTAAGCTTCTATCAGAAGAATTTTTCAAAAATATCTAAACTCAATTTAACACTCTAAAAGTACCAGAAATTAGTCACAGAGTAGTCAATTAAGAAAAAAAACCATTAAAATTAAAATCAAATCTCATTTTTAATTGTAAAATATTCTCAATTTCCCACATAAAAATAATGATGAAACACCATTTCAATTTGGGCTATAGCTTCGGACAGAAAAGACTAATGGTAAGTTTTTGCAAGAAATTTCAAGATAAAGAAAGTGATTTTGTTTTATATTATCAAGAGCTTGTATTTGATTTCTCAAGATGAGATGTTTCTGTGGAGACTATCTGGAATTCAGAAAAGTACCCTCATAAAGGTTTAAATTTACTCAATGAGGGAGTTTATAATTTTCTAGGACTCTCAAATAAGCTTCCTTCAAATTAAGTAAGCTTCCTCAAAGAAATGGAAGAGGCATATTTGGAAGAACGTTCTAGTAGTAATTGCTATGCTAGAGATATTCCTAATATGTATTCTATTTCTTCTTGCTCTAAATAAGCATATGTTATTAATCAAAAGATTTTTGTAATGGTGTTTTTATTGAATATATAAAAGGAATTGTTGTGAAAGATTTATCAAATAGAAAATGAAAAATATTAAACATCCAAATTCATATTTTGAAAATATCTAATTGTTGTTGGTTTCACTAAAAACAATCAGCTGTTATTCTGAAAATGGCTATCAACCTCCTTGAAAAATTACATTTTCCAATTTTTAATCTTCTTCACTGCATATTTCTACATAAATTTTGTTTATAATTTTCAGAAATTGTGTAAAATAACAAAACAAACTACACATTCATTCCCTTGAAACATAGCTTTTTTTCCAAAGATGATTCCAAATCTCATGGAGTGATTATGACCATTTTCCTCTCAGAATTCCTATTTCATTTTATATTTATACTCTTAAGTGAGTTGGAAATTTATTGAACTTAAAATTATTTGGATCTTATAGCAAGGCTTTACAATAGGGAGATCCCGCATAGCATCTAATGGCATGTGCTCAATTGTCTGGGAGATATTTATTGTTATTCAAATAGCTATTTTGCTCTTGAAAATATTCATTCTTTGAAATAAACAAGATTCATGGAAGGAGTATGGATCTCCTGAATTCACAGAGATAAGCCTCTTGTTTATATTCCAAATGAGCTTTACTGAAGCTTAATATCTGACGCAAAAAGTTAGTAATTTGATTATGAATTTAAAAATTAAAAAATACCTTCTTTTATGAGAAAAATAGTGATTCAAATAGATTTTTCTTATGAATGAGTGGTATGGTTGTTATATCAAAAAAAACATTCCTGGGAATACTTTTCTTTGCATAACCTGGGAGGTTTAAAGCTGCTGCTGATAAGTTGTACATATAAAATGTTTTTTAAATTCTAAAATGATTCTAATGAGCTTACTGGTATAAAAAAATATATTAAAATAGGATAATCCCAAAATATTTTCCCTTTGTGAAATTGAAGCCCCATTACTATCTGATACCAGGAGACATAGACTAACTGCCATCTGTAGTGCAGGTTATGGCTGTAAATAAGTTGATTAATTTTTGAAAATTAGAAGAAATCAAATCGTGTTAAAAAGAAGAAGTAATCAGTCTTTTGTTTTTTGAAAGAGCTGCTTGAAGTTAGTTTTTGTAATAGAAAAAGATAATCCTCTTCATAAAATAGGGAATAATGTATAAATTGGTGTGGTACTAGATATAGATTTTAATATAAATCCTTGAGAAAAAAGATTTAATTTTTACTAGTGAGATAAGAATCCTGAACTGATGATAATTCCTGAAGTGCCTCTATGTAATTAAATAGCTGATGGCAGTGGGATAGAATTGCTAAGGTACTCTGTGAGAATTTTAGGTTTGTAAATTGTAAATTTGAGATATATTTTGAATTATTTTTCTTTTTTTTTAATGATAATATGGACTGAGTGATATTAAATAATTCTTTTATTGAAAAAATGAATTAGTAATGAGATAAGCCTCAAAATATACCTTCCAATGGTCAGGTATTTTTCAAAAATAAACCTCATTTAATGGAAATTGTTTGGATTTTTGGATTCCCAAATATACGCCTTTTTTGAAGATGGATTCCCTTAGGTTTGATACCCCTTATCATATTGTCTCAAATTGATCAAATTACAAATTCTTTTGATTCAGGATCCTAGAGTATATATCACTATAAGAAGTATCTATATCTCTAATAAAAATAAAATCTTATTAGCTAAGTATCCTGGTATTTGGCTAAAATTTGACTTATTTTGTTCAAGTAATGATTTCAAAATTAAAGCCTTATTCAAGTAAAATAAATTGAAGATTCTAAATCACTCAATAACCTAAAGTAATCAATTTATGAGCAAAAAAATCTTACAGAAATTGAGTTTTGTTATGAAGAATTACAAACTTCCTATCCCTACCAAGGTTCAATTTGAATGGCACATCAAAATATGACCAAAAATACCAAAATTTGAATAATCCTCAAAGTAAGATAAACCTCTTAAAAATAGCTTGGGATGAATGAGCCACACAGGTTTTCTATCTAAAGCCAATTAGCTCAAAGATCAAAGAAAAGTTTTATGACTGTTTAGGAGGTGTCACATTGGTGGAGTGTCATGTAAAAACTGGAAGTATAAACCAGGCTCTCACATAGCTTATAATGGCTTTTACAATTGGTTTTGTTTATTGAAATCTAGTAGGCATAACTTTGATTGGGACAAGCTGTGAAGCTCTCAATGGAAGCCCAAATTTAAGAAAAAAATGGATTTCCTATAATGGCTCATGAGGTTAGTAAAATTAATGAAATGGATTGAATATTATTGCAAATTGAATCCAAAATTGGTGTAACATATATGAGAATTGGTATGCAGAGATCAAAATCAGTAAGAGGAATATGATACAAAAATTGGCTGAAGATGATGAAATAGGAAGAGAAATGATAGATAAGAAGATTCAAATAATGTGTTAATTCCATTGAAAATAGATTATACAGCTAAAAACAGATCAAATATAGCCTGTATAGCTGTCACAGGGGCTCTTGGACAGAAAAAAAAGAGTGGCCTGGCACTCAGCAATCAGGGAACTCACTTGGAAGACTCCAAAAGAATAAAGAATAGAGTTTATTTAAGAAGAATTCAAGTACAAAGATGAGATGCAATAAGAGAAATGAGAAGGTAAATGGCCAAAGAGCCAACCAAGTAAGTCCTTAATCACTGTTTCAACCTGCCAAAATGAACAATGGAATTAGTAAGGATATGACCACCATATATTCACTGAAAGGCAAAGAAAGAAAAGAGAAAAGGTGCTAAATGATACACTTGATAATATCAGTATTCACTTAACAAAAGTGATAAGATAAAATCAAAATATATTAATTAACTTGGGGAAAAGCCACCCAGGGTCAAAGGAGGCTGGTATATGTGAAAAGCTGAGAGCTAGACTCCTTCAGGCTGACAGCTGGTCTGTATTGAATCCTTGAAGCTGTATTTACAGCTTGATGAAGTGTATACCTTGCCAAATTGGGAAATAAACTGGGTTTAATGAAATTCCCATGGTGTATGGATGAAATACAGTTCTTGATGAATCCAGAATGTATTGAATGAATTTGGTTTCCAAGGTGGATTGATGGAGCACTGAAACTTGAAAAAATTGTTTTGGAACTTCCCCTTGAATATCCCTTTATAATGAACTACCAGTATTCCCTTGGAGGAATACTGTGGGGGAGAAATGAAAAATGATGGCTTGATGGCATCGTTGGCAATTTGAGATTGACACTTTTCTGTTTGAGCCTTGATGAGTCCTCTGGATGACATGCCTTGATGACCTGATGGTAAGTTTAAATAACCATTTGATTTTGGTGCCATTGGATTTCTGGTGAAAAAAGATACATAATGGTCTATAACATCATTTATGGCACTTTTGGTTATTGGAGGTTGAAAGTGGCCAAAGGTCTTCTGAGGTGATGCCAGGAGGATTTAAGTGAAAATTGGGTTTGAGTGGCTTCAAAGGTAAGAAAGTGTCTTTTGGGTGATTTGGCCATTTTTGGGTTTTTGGCTGAATACAGGTTTAAAGCTGTATTTGCACAAAGTGCGCAAAAATGGGCAAAAAATGTGCAAAATGAGCAAAAATGGCAATTAAACCCCAAAAGACCTGATATGGCCTTTTGGACATATTTCCCATAATACATAGGAAAATCGCATATACAGATGAATACAGCAAAAATGCACAAAATGAGCAAAACTGTATTTAAAGCTTAAAAAGCCAAATACAGGATTTTGAGCTGTATTTTCCCTGTTGACTGGAAAATACCCAAGAGTTCCCAAAAGCAGAAACTGGCCAGGAAAGGCCTGGTGATGGTGAAGGGGCAAGGGTGGCCCCAGATGATGAATTGACCATAAAGGGAATAGAGAATGACAATGGCTAATTTGGCCAATGATTATAGAGATGGCCAAATTGCCATATATTGAGTATGACATGGATATGCCATATTGACATCCAAGAGAGTGAATTGCCATGGTTGTGACAGTACCCTCCACCTTGAAATGGTGAGCTCCTGAGCACCAATAAAAGGTGAAGCCTGTTGAGGATATTGGAAAGGGTTTGGGAGAGGGATTCAAGAGGAGTGATTAAGATAGAAATTGAAAACTGATATTAAGAATTGGACATATGAAGCAGGACTTTCTTGATCTTCTTTTGACATTGGCTTCATGATTGATGTAATTTTGAAAATGAATGATGGTTGTTCATGAATTTGTTTTGACGTAAATAAAGAAAAATTTGAAATGAAAATAAAATAAAAATAAAAGAATGAAAGTGAAAATAAGAAAATAAAAGAAAGAAATGAAGAGAAATGAATCTTGAGGAGGTTCCAATCTTCATTACAGAGGTTGATAATTGATTTTGAAATTGTCCAAGGACCTGGAAAGGGAAATTTGATGCCAGGTTCTCACAAAGTGGCCAAGGTGATGCTTTGAAAGATTATAGACCCCTAAGGGAAGTTCACACCAGGAGAGGAACTTACTTTTGGTAATTACCACTCCCGCCAGTGCCATAAAAGAAAATAAATTTGCTGAAGTAATGACTTTGAATTGGAAATATTTGCAAAGAAATTAAGAAAAGGAATGGTCCTTTTGCCCAAGTAAAAATGGCCATAATTTTTGGAATTGATTTTGAAAGCCAGGCTAAAGATCTGTGTCCACAAATTGCAGAGTGCTCACAGAGTGGCAAAGGTGATGCTTACAACAAAAAAGGGTAGAATACCTCTAAAGGTGGATACCAGGAGTGGGACTTACTTTTGGTAATTACTCTCCCCACCAAGAACCATAAAAATCAAGCTCTTGAAGAATTGGGTCCTGGCTTGTTAGGATATAAAGAATGAAAATCCTTGACCAGTTCAGGACAATTCTTGAGGTTTTCAGCTGGTTCCCAAGTGGATATTTCTGAGTCTTGACTGAAACCTTTCCATTCCACATAATACCATAATTTTCCTCTCTTGAGCTTTGAGTCCAGTATTTGAGAGACTTCCCCTTCCTCTTCTTCAATGATGATTGGAGGAGGAGGCTCTAGAAGCCTATTTGGGATTCTTGATGTCTTGACTGGTTCTAAGAGTGAGATTGAAGGCTGGGTGGATGGACTTCCACTTATATGGGAGCTTGAGGTGGTAGGCATGAGTGCTGAATTTCATCAAGATTGGAAAAGGACCCAACCATCATTCAGACAGTTTTTTGGTGGGTCTAGTTGATTTGATGTTCTTGGAAGAAAGTCATACCATTTCACCAGGATGGAAAACAGGTGGACTTTCTCTACTTTTATCTTCATATCTCTTGAAACTGTTTGTGGCAACTTCAAGTTCTCTCTTGAAATCTTGCTGTACTGATTGGATTTTTGTTGATAAATTTCCAGCAGGAGTATCTTGAGTAATGTGAACTGAGTCAAAATGTGTATCTCTTCCATAAACAGTGAAAATGGTGATTGTTTTGTTGAAGAGTGGTCAGAGTTATTTTGGGAAAATTCAGCCATAGGGAGCCAGGTGTTCCAATCATCTTGATGATAGCTGACATACATATGAAGGTGCTGTTCTAGTGTCTGACTTACACTCTCTGTCTGTCAATCAGTTTCTGGTTGGTAAGCAGTTGACAGATCTCTTGAAATCTTGAGCTTCTGACAAAGATTGGTCCAAAAGGAAGAAACAAAAAGAGAACCTCTATCACTAACAATGCTTTAAGATAGGCTATGCTTTGAGAAAATATTCTTGATGAATAAATGGGGAAACTCCAGTGAAGTTATTGAAGAAATTGTTGGAATTAAAACTTCCATTTTTGAGAATCTGTCCACTATGAAAAGGATTGAGTCAAATGAATTGGACAGTGGCAATTGAGTGAAGAAATCCATTGAAAGACAAATCCAAGAACCATTTGGAATTGGAAGAGGTTTGAGGAGTAAAAACTGATTGTGATGAATATTTGGGTTTCTTGAGCACTGTTGACAGGATGAGACATAATCATTGATAAATTGAGTCATGCCAGACCAGTGAAAATCCCGCTTGACAAGTTTGAGAGTCTTCTCTTGGGCAGGGTGTCCAGCTAGAGGCAAATAATGACGCTTTTGAAGGATGCTGAGTTGAATTGTGGGGTCATGTGGAACCACCACCCCATCTTTGAACAAAGGAATTTGGGAAGAGGAATCAAGAGAATAATATTGGACAGATTTACCTTTTCCCAAATCTTCAAGAGTACTTCTATATGTAGAATCTTGCCATAATGCTTTCTGAATTGAGTCAATCAAACTTGCAAATGATTACACCTTTACTGCAAAGAACTTTGAGGGTTGAATTTCATCTTGCTTGATTATTTTTTGATAATTTGTTGGGTTCTTGCTGATGAAACATTCCCCCCTCTCTGGGTAAATATCGTCCCGACATGACAATGCATCTGGAAGGGTAGCCAAGTGTCCAGGGCGGTAAGTGATTGAAAAATTAAATTCAGATCAGCGGGCTTGACAGCAAGTGAGAATCTTTGATGTCATGAAGTATTGAAGTTAATAATGATTGGTGAGAACTTCAAAGGAGGAATAAAGAGAAAGGAGAAAAGCTCTCCAGCGCTTGAGAGCCCAGACTATGCCAAGGAGCTCCTTGTCATTGATATCATAGTTGAGCTCTGCTGGAAGGCGCTTGCAACTATCAAATGCAATGGGATGTTTTCCTGATTCAGAGACCTGACTCAGTACAGCACCCAAGGCATAATTAGAAGCACCAGTCTCTACAATAGTGGGTAGAGAAGGATTAAAGTGAGAAAGGATTGGAGCAATGGTGAATGCCTCTTTGTGTTGATGAAGCTGTCTAAGAGCTTCCTCATTGAGGGGAAAATGGGGATATTTCTTGAGGAAACTTGTGAGTCAACTAATTTTCTTTGAGTAATTCTTGATAAAACAGCGGTAAAAGTTGGAAAAGACAAGGAATGATTGGAGGTCCTTGAGGTTTCTTGGAGGTGGCCAATTGAGAATTTTCTGGACTTTTGCTTGGTCCATCTTGAGGCATTCAGAAGGAACAACATAACCTAAATACTCTAAACTAGAAACATGAAATAGGCACTTGGAGGCCTTAGCAAAGAGGTTATTGGCTCTAGGTCTGGCAAGAACAGTGGACACATGAGTGACATGTTCTTCTTCAGATTTGGAGAAGACCATAAGGTAATCCACATGAACCACACCATAAATATTAAGAAGGTCATAAGATATATCATTTACAAGGTTTTGAAAAGAGGAAGGAGCATTGGTGAGCACAAATGGCATAACCAAATACTTATAGCTGCCATATTTAGTTCTAAAACATGTCAAATGCTCATCACCTTCCTTGATTCTGAGCAGGTTATATGCAACACACAAATCAATCATGGAGAAGATAAGAGAACCATTAAAGACAGTAAGAGGCTGATTCATAGGAGGAACAGGATACTTGTTCTTCCTAGTCACAGCATTGAGTTTGCGGTAATCAACACACAAACGGAGGCCACCATCATTATTTTTAACAAAGAGGACAGGTGCTCCTATTTAAGAGGAGCTTTGCCTGATGAAACCTTTCTCTACATTCTCTGAAATGTAGGCCCTGAGTGTATCTGACTCTTGGTTTGATAAAGAGTAGATCACTCCAACTAGAGGTAGAGACCCCTCCAGCTTGATATGATGATCACAGGCACTGTGAGGAGGACGTTTCTCTGCTTTCACCTTGTAGAATACATCCAAATACTGGTGTTAAACAGAAGGAACAACCTTCATCATGGTTTCTATTTCTTCTGGATCTTCCTCTTCATCCCAAAACTCCTCCAGGGATTCATGATAAGATGAAGGAGGAAGGTCCATATTCCCAAAGAAGAGATGAATTGAAGATACAGAATTATATTCTCCAACATCTTGAATATATTTGAAGACTTCATCTATAGATGATAGTAATGACTGATAGGAATTAAGGGAAGGAATATGGACAGAAGATGGAAATGATGGTGTTCTAGAATCACCAACCAGAGCTGCACATGATTTGGAAGAAGAAAAGGCATTACTCAAAGATTTTAAAGGATAATAATAGTCCTTATGATCAGCATTAAAGGTGATCAGCCCTTGCCTCCAATCAATAGATGTATTAAAATGATTGAGATAGTCAAAGCCCAATATGAGGTCTTCTCCCTTGGGAGTATCAATGACTGAAAGGTCCCATTCAAAGCTTGGGAATGAAGGAATCTCCACCATATATTTGGTATGGTGAGTCACAAATAAGGAAGGGGACTCAGAGGAGTCCAGAATAATAAGGGGAATCTTCTCTGGAAGTTCTGACATAGTAAAATAATACTTGTGAGCAAACTGCTTTGCAATAAATGAGTTGTTAGCACCAGAATCAATGAGAATACTGTAAAAAAAATCATAAAGAGAAGAAAAAACAAAGAATTTGAGAGAATTCTTGACACCAGTATTCAGAATGCACAATTGTGCTTTGGATGGAAAACAGTGAAGACCATTGAACAAAACATGATCTTCACTAAGGCTTTTCCCTGGCTGAGAAATTTGCCTGACAGTTGGGTAAGCGTATTCTGAGGCATTTTGAAACAGGACTCAAGACTATGCTTCCCACCACAATAGGTACACAAATCCTCCTTGATTCTTTTTTCTTTTTCAGAATTCATAAGCTTGAAATATTTATACAATAAAGAAGAATGGGGCTTGCCCCTCTTCTGAAAATTCTTCTTCTTCTTTTGACTTGAGGTTGAAGAATTTTGAGAATGAGAAGAATTTGACTTTGAGGATTCTGGCTTCTTCTCTTGATGATGACCCTTTTCATTTTGCCTCTCATGGTACCTGGTATCAAGCTCCAGGGTAATCTACAGTAAGTCTTGAAGAGAGTCCATTCTTGAAGGATGGGAGGCCAATTGATCCAAAATCCTGGATGGCAATCCCTTCCTGAAATGATGGATGAGAGCTCTTTCACCTCCATTCCCAATTCTTGAGACCAAACTTCTGAAATCAGAAATGTATAAAGATACATGCCCACCTTCTTTCATTCTTAAAGAATCCAATTCCGATTCAGCTTTTCTGACTTCATTTGGGTCCCCAAATAAGGTGAAGAGTTGAGATTCAAATAGCATACATGAATTGAGAAGGTAATTTGGATCTTGATTGGTGAGATTGAAAAGATAAGGCTCAATAAATTTTTCAGCCCTGCCAATGAGAAATGAGGTGGCATAGGGAACTTTCTCTCTTTCTTGAGAGAAATTTGCCAGATCATTATGAAATATCAATTGACAAGACTGAATGAAACTTCTAACTTTGAAGGTTTGAGTCCCATCAAAGCATTCTGGTGCCTTCATAGATGGAGTATTGAAGGCCGGTGATCTTGATGCTTCAGAAGATGAAACTGCTTTAAGATTGGCCATAATCTGAGTTATTTGCTGCATAATAGCAAATAAAGATGGTTCAGACTGATGAGAGACAGGATGATCAGACTGGGCTAGAGTTGGCCCTCCAGTACCTTGGGATGCCACCACAGGAGCAGAAACAACTTCAGTGCCATCAGACTCTTCCTCTTCCACATAATTCTCCTCCTCCTCTTCAACATCTTCCCCAGGACCTCTGAAAATGGTCCTTGAAGTTCTTGGAAATCAGCCAACTACTGCTGAAAATGAAATTGATCTTCTTGGCCCTCTTCCTTCCTTCCTGGATGGTGCTTCTCCTTCCAATATGGGTCCTCTTTCCAATTTGGCTCTCAGTTAAGGAACTGCTGGGGTACCATCAAGAGGAGCCTTTGGAGTTGGAGTGAGAACAACTTGAGCTCTGGCCTGAGATCTTGTCTGTCTTGCAGGAGGTGAATGTTGAACAGGAATGATTTCAGACATAAAAATGAATTAAATTTAATAAAATGGAAACTTTGAATATGAAAAGCTTGAGGCAAATAAACTGGAAGCTTGAAATCAAAATTAAAATCAAAAATCAATGCCTTGACAAAAAAATCAATGAATCAAAAATGAAATATTGAGGTAAATCAATAAATAAATATCCAAATGAAATCTTCAAGTCAATAAATAAATAAGTCAAATAAAGAAAAATAAAAATCTTGCAAAGTCAATAAATCAATCAAATGAATTCTTGAGGAAAAATCAATTTATGTCAAAATTCTTGATGTGAAAAATCAGCAAAATCAATGAAATCTTCAGGTCACTCAATTTTCTTGAGGTCAATATCAATTTATGTCAAATCAAAATAAAGTGATTTCGTCTTTAAAAATCAAAATTCTTGAAGAATGCATCAAATATGAATCTTGATGTGAAGAATGTGTCTGAATAATTTGATGAAAAATTTGAAAATCAAATGAAAATTAAGATTATGCCTGAATTATGAATGAATTAAAATTTGATGATTTGAGATGAGATTTAAAAAAGAGAAACAAAAAAAAATTTGGGTCAGCTTTCAGTTTTCAAAATGAATAATGAATGAGAAAAAATTGATAGGTGACAAGGAATCATAAATTTGATAAGCATTAGAGAGTCATAATTCCAATGAAATGAGTCAATGAAAGTATAAAGAAAGAATGAACAGAATGAAAAGAGATTATGAATTAATTAATATAATGTCACAGGGGCTCTTGGACAGAAAGAAAAGAGTGGCCTGGCACTCAGCACTCAGGGAACTCACTTGGAAGACTCCAAAAGAAGAAAGAAAATAAAAATAAAGAATTGAATTTCTCTAAGAAGAATGCAAGTACAAAGATGAGATGCAATAAGAGAAATGAGAAGCCAAATGGCCAAAGATCCAACCAAGTAAGTCCTTAATCACTGTTTCAACATGCCAAAATGAACAATGGAATTAGTAAGGATATGACCACCATATATCTATTGACAGGCAAAGAAAGAAAAGAGAAAAGGTGCTAAATGACTGACTTGATAATATCAGTATTCACTTAACAAAAATGAAAAGATAAATAAATATGAAATAAAATCAAAATATATTAATTAACTTGGGGAAAAGCCACCCAGGGTCAAAGGAGGCTGGTATATGTGAAAAGATGAGATCTTGACTCCTTCAGGCTGACAGCTGGTCTGTATTGAATCCTTGAAGCTGTATTGACAGCTTGATGAAGCGTATACCTTGCAAAATTGGGAAATGAACTGGGTTGAATGAAATTCCTATGGTGTATGGATGAAATACAGTTCTTGATGAATCCAGACTGTATTGAATGAATGTGGTTGCCAAGGTGGATTGATGGAGAACTGACACTTGACAAATTGTTTTGGAACTTCCCCTTGAATATCCCTTGAGAATGAACTACCAGTCTTCCCTTGGAGGAATACTGTGAGTAAGAAATAACCAATCATGGCTTGATGTTGTCATTGGTAATTTGAGATTTACACTTTTCTTTTTGAGCCTTGATGAGTCCTCTGGATGATGTGCCTTGATGACCTGATGATAAGCTGAAATAACCATTTGATTTTGGTGCAATTGGATTGCTGGTGAAAAAAGATGCATAATGGTGTATAACACCATTTATGGCACTTTTGGGTATTGGAGGTTTAAAGTGGCCAACGGTCTTCAGAGGTGATGCCAGGAGGATATAAGTGAAAATTGGGTTTGAGTGGCTTCAAAGGTGAGAAAGTGTCTTTTGGGTGATTTGGCCATTTTTGGGTTTTTGGCCAAATACAGCTTATACAGCTTTAAAACTGTATTTGTGCAAAGTGCGCACAAATAAAAAAAATGTGAAAAAGTGCACAAAATAAGAACAACTGGCAGTTAAGCCCCAAAAGGCCTGATATGGACTTTTGGACATATTTCCCATAATACATGGGAAAATGGCTTATACAGCTGAATACAGCAAAAATGCGCAAAATGAGCAAAACTGTATTCAAAGCTCAAAAACACAAATGCAGTATTTTGAGCTGTATTTTCCCTGTTGACTGGAAAATACCCAAGAGTGCCCAAAAGCAGAAACTGGCCAGGAAAGGCCTGGTGATGGTGAAGGGGCCAGGGTGGCCCCAGATGATGAATTGACCATAAAGGCCATAGAGAATGACAATGGCCTATTTGGCCAATGATTATAGATATGGCCAAATTGCCATATATTGAGTATGTCATGGATATGCCATATTGACATCCAAGAGAGTGAATTGTCATGGTTATGACAATAGCCAGCTTTTAACCACAGGAGGTAAAAGGTATTATGCATTATTATGATGTAAATGAACAAATCAAAGGTTTTGGTTATCAAATTTTCGTCCATTTTTGTGACATTTGGATTTATGATTATGGTGAGCTTAATTATGTTTTTTGGTGGTTAACATGGTCACTTTTATTAATTTAAAATGGATAATAATTACTAACCTAAATTGGAGATGAGTTTAGATTTGGAGAATAAACATACAAATTCCATTGGATTAGTCTTAAAGTAGATATACTAACCTGGCCATAGGATCAGGTGACTGAATCTGATCTTATGTAATTGTGAAATAAAAGGGTATTAAAGCTTAAATATGAAAAAAACAATGTGGGCCACACAAGCATTCCATGGATGTATTTGCATTAGAAAATAACACTGGGAGGAATCATTTGGAACTTATGTGCAAAGTGCCTTACATCAAATAAGCATGAAAACAGATGTAAGCGATGGATAAGGTTCTGTAGGCTCAACAAAAGTCTAAGAGTGAGTAACATTTTGAATAAAACATGGATCTAAATTGGGCTCAATTTTGACGTTTTTTGGTAATCTTCTTAGCCAAAATAAACTAGGTTTTTGTGACAATACAAATAAGAAATTACCATTGAGCTTCTTCTGATTGAGGAATATTTCTTATAAACTTATACAGATATATTAAAAATACTACCAAAAAAAATATTGAATTTATACAGCTAAATGAATATGAGCTATTCATAATAAACTTTTGATGACCTATAAATTTCAAAAGTAACAGAGAGTTTATTTTAAAAGCAAAATGTTTTCCTTATTAATAAAATTAAATTAAGCTAAAGTATAATTTACATTGATATTGTCAGGGTGAGTCTATGTAGTAGCTAAAAAATAGTAAATACAAGCTAGTACTATGACTGTGACACGTCAAATATAATAAAAATGGAATCTTCAGGTCCTACTGCTACGTGGTAACAGTGGTGATGAGTCTATTGAGGACCTGGGTTGCAATGCTCTAATATCTTTGACTGTAAAGAAACACTACAATAATTAAGTTCTAATCATATCTTTAATTATTCTAAGGACACTACTGATGAATAACAGTCTTGTCACGTAAGAATATTGGTAAGGTAAGATAAGATAAGGGGTTTTCAAGGGAAAAACCCTTCTTTTTATATCTTTCAAGACTGTCAAGAGTTATTAACTCTTCACACGTCAGAGGAGTGAAAATTTTCACTCCAGTGGTCAGTCTGTGGTTCTGGATCTTCAATTCTGACGTCAATATAGACAGAATTGTGGTTTTGGAACCACAAATGATCATTCTGGATCAATACAGGGTGAAAAAACTTCTCACCTGCCACGTCAGCACTTGGATGACGTTGTTCTGGTGTCTGTATGACCAATATTAGTCATTCTGGGCGGGTTTAAGCTTTAAATAACCATTATTTCAAGTATCAAGACTGTACTGGTTGGTACAGGTTTGGTACAGGCCAGTATTGGTCAAAATACTTCCAACCAAGATATCTCAGTCAGTTTTCGAGATATAAAGAAACCAAGAGCACAGAATTTAAGGGCTTAATGAGCTCTTCAATTTGGTATGCTTCATGTTTACCCTTCTTGCAAATAGCAAAAGTTATAAGGGTTTTAAGTTTTTGGATGTAATTTTGTACATCAGTATGAGGCTTCAAAAACTTCCATGCTAGATATCTTCTTCAATTTGGAAGATATCTGTATTCTGATGATACAGTTTGGTAGGGCTAGATTAACTCTACAGTTTGGTATATTACACTGTACAGTTGTATGAGTGTATGCCAAAGATACAGGGGTTTGTTTATTTTCTTATTTTCAGAATATCTGTATTTTGGTTATTAAACCTTTGAACCAAGATCCCTCAGTCAATTTATGAGATACAGAGGTCTAAGGTGTCTCAAATTAAAGCTCTTGTTGAGATCTTCAATTTGGTTATACTTTTGTACAGTTTTGTACAAGCCCTCTTTTACTTTCAGGGGGGCTTGGTTTTAATAATGAGGTTATATGGTATCTCCAGTTGTAGTGGTGTTACAAAAACATGGATGATATCATTGTGTAGCTCTCTATGTGAGCTTTAAGAAAAATACCATTTTGGTATAGGATAAATTAAATATGCATAAGTTAGATGAGAGGTGAAAATAAGGGTTTTGACTTGTTTATTCTCCTCTAGGTTTCCTTATTCTGTTTGGATAAGGTTGGTGTTTAATGTAAGAGGATTGTTTTCTCTTAATTATTACCTGTATTGACTATGTTTGTTCAATACTTGTCATACCATTATTTATGGTATGTTGGATGTCATGCTAGTGCTCTGTTTTGAGTCACAGGCTGACAGATATATAAAGCTCCCTCATATTTTCCGTACATTAATATAAAATGATCTATATGTTTATTTTGAGTTTTGAATATTTTTGAGTCAACTGGAAGATTAAATTCCTTCTAGATAGGATTTCCACTTAATATTGAGTGTAGATCTCACAGAATCATCATTAATTTTAGCTCTAAATTCATCCCTTTTTCAAAGAAGAAGGATTATTTGAAGAATTTAAAAGAGCTGAAATAAATATCCTTGAAGTTTTTATGTAGTTGAAGCTCTCACACTTTATTGAGCTATTCCTTTTCATTATAAATTGAATTTTGAAATATTTAAATTTGGATACTACTTAAATCTATGTATAATGATTAGCAATAGAATTAATACCTCAGAATGTCAAAATTTTAAATTACATTACCTTAGTCAAATATTTCAAGATATTTCCCACCATGAACATTCTAATTATTGCTTGCTAATATTTTTTAGAAAATTGTTGAAATATTGAGACAAAGACAGCTTTCATAATTTCGTGGTGTCCAAAGTTTGTTCTTTCATATATCATTTCTTTTGAATTGAACTGACTTTCTCAGTAGTAACTACATATGAAGATCAGTACTATAATACTTATACTTATCTGAGATCAAAAGAGGATGTATTCATTCTCCTATTTGTGGGGTTTTGTTCCATTTTTCATGGGAAAAAGAAATAAGATTACTCAAGATTCTTAAATTGTAAGATAATTAGAGAAACTAATTTGCCTCTTGGAGATTCATAATCTGATTGTAGAATCAACTATTAATCTTGAAACTATTGGCGAGTTTCAACAAGTCTCTCTGATTTGATCTCATTTAATACAGTATTATTAGATCTGGATTATTTAAAATATGTTGAAAATAATGAAGATGGGGGCTTTTAATAGAAATTATTCTCAGTTTAACTAAAGTCAATTGATACAGGTTGAGGGAAACATAAATGAAAAGAAATTTGTTTTAGTTTTCTGAAATATATAAATTATTTTTGGATTTAAATTTTCCATGGAATGTCTTTTTCAAGGTTTCTGGTATATAAATGCAACATTTGAAGTCTTAGGGTTAGTAGTTCACCCAATAGATCATGAAATTTTGCAATATTGAATATTCTTAAGATTATCTTGGGAATGTTTTTCAATATTTGATACACCCAAAAAATAGAGAAATGACCTATATATACAAAGGTTAGGAAAATTAATTCACAGCTACTTTGACATTGATGACTATTTCCTATCACTATGTTTATGACAATTTTTTGCTTTTTTAACTTATTAAAGCCATTGTTAACATAGGATTAAATTATTTTCCAACTCCTCTCTCATACTATTGTTATCTCAATGTAAATTGAAAAATTCAAATGTGTTATTTATGAATATTTTTACAAAAAAAAAGAAGAACATATAAGAAGTAAGCTTTGGTAAATATCAATCCTATATTTATTGAGGCTTGGAGATTTCTCAATGTGTTTTCATTGAAAATATGTGGCACTTGGAAATAAGAGGAGTTGTTAATAGATATAATTCTATTTTTGTGAGCCTTAGAGGTATTCTCATATACCCAAAAGACCACAAAAAATAAAACAAGATGAGAATTATAAAGAAAATATATTTATTTATATTATCAAAAAAAAAAATTAAAATGTAAATATAAATTTGTACTCAAAATAGAAATTTAATTATAATTTAAAAATTAAAATACATCAAATCTTAAAATTGTGAAAACTACATTTTACATGAAAAAATAAAGTAAAAATGAATTTTTTGGCAAGACTACTGAAGTTAAAATATTTTTGGAAAAAGTTAAATAAAAATCATTATAGATTTTTCTCCAATAAATGAACATAAGAAAATCTTTTCTCCATTGGATTCCTCATAAAAAATAAGGTGGGGTGACCTCTGTGTGAAAATTCCATAACTCAACTCTAAATAAGGTTAAATTAAGTTTTTATTATTTTCTGTATAAAAATTGAGAATCCTCAAAACCTTAATTCAATTTACACCACATGTGGTTTTAACCATAAGTTTTTGTGTTAAAACTGAGGTGTGGTGTGGAGCTTAGAAGTTGTGAGGAATTGAAGTATTTTCAATTGAAATGTCAAAATGTGCACATGTATTACATAAGTGAACTGTAATTTACATATGAGGTATCAATCATTACAGTTGTGTACTGTAAAAATTCAATTGAATTACATATGTAAATTGTAAGTATAATACATGATGAAGAATTAAAGAAAAAAATAAATTGGAAAGATTAATTGTGGGGGGGAAAGGAATTTTAACTATAAGGGGGAGCTAGACCCCCATATTCCTTGCTTAAAGGTGTTATATGTCAAAAACCTTGAAAAAGCTCATCACCTTTGGCCTGGAATTGAGACACAGGGTCTGTGTCTCAGTTCATGATGAGGTTTCAACTGTTTCCAAGAGGGTAAAACTACCCTTAAGTTAAAAAAATATTAATAAAAACAGTTCTAACTGGTTTCTACCTCTCTTACCTACATTCTGATGTGTTTTGAAGGCTTAAACCCAGGTATTAATATAGCAATGGCTGACTCAAGGGTCCAAATCCGCTGAACATAGCAAACGTTGGCTAAAACCAGCCTTTTTTTAATCTAAACCAGAGTTCAATGATGCCATAATTGGCATTTATGTTGTCAGAGTGTTTTCCACGACTGACAATAGTGAATTTCACTTTTGGAGTAAGAAAATTGATGGCTATGAAAGAATGTCTTCTTTGCCCCCCTTTTCTCTTTATGTTAGAGTCTTTTCCTGTTATAATTAGTTTAAACACTGTTAAGCAATCAATAAAAGATTCTAACCAAATGTTTTTAATCATTTTTGTAAGATGTGTATATGAAGCTGTTGATGATAGTACTATTAATCAACAGTACTATGACTGTTCTTATGAAATATAATAATACAAATTATTATAACAGCAACTAAATAATGAAAGAATGCTTTATTTTATGTGCTATACACTACCAGTGATTATAACAGTAAGCAGTGATTGTCTAGCAGAATCAATTACAAGAGGAGTTTATTAATAAAAACTTCTTTTATTAAGATAATGGAATTATTTTAATATATAATTATCTTTTACAAGAGTAATTATGAAGATAACTCTTGAAGAAAACAATTACTAGAGTAAAACTTCAAGAATTATGATAAATTGCTCACTATTAATGCAATGAAACGTTTAGAAGATAATAATAGAGAAATTTGACATAGAACTGTAGATTTAATGGATTGAAATTGATTCATAACAATAATACAACAATATATAGTTGATTTGTATGATTTAACGTATTTCTGATTGATTTCTGAAAGAATAAAACACTTAAGAAAAGTTTCACTAATACTTACTTGTTGTTACTAAAGGTATAATTGAATAATATGATGATTTGAAAGAAAACAGAAAGAGGAGGCCTCTTTTAAGTCAAAGATAGCTCACAGAGGTGTGCCATGGAGCAAACTGAAAAGCCAGTGAGTGAGAAAACAATAAATCTTTTTGGATTATTGATTGCATCATCTGTTGTCAGGTAAGATTATCATAATTACTTAATTGAGGATTTTATGTGACTACCAGTCCATTTATGGTTAAGAATAAAAGGAGTAACAACTGTGAATCTTCTTTTATTAAAAAATGATAATTAATTTCTCAAAGTTATCAATGTTATTGGGAATTTCATCACAGAATGTATTTTCTGTAAAGTTTTGGAGATTCTGTGTTTCACATGGAGTCATCAAAAATGGACCATGAGTAAACCTTTTAATTTTACATATAAAAGTATAATTATTTTTGGTTTTTATATGAACTCTACAGTCATTAATTGGTCCTAAAGGTGTCATAAAGACTCATTAAGAATTGTATTTTTAATGAATTTTTGAAGTTTTTACCTCATTTCTACATAGAATTGCAAATAGCAGTATATGGCTGGTTGCTATGAGGTACGTCAATGGTTACTAGCCCAAAAAGGGTTTTTATTAACCTTTTAGGGTTTATACATGGAAATTCATTAAGAATTGACATGGTTACAGCAGTCTAAGCTGCTCTTTACCTCCTTGGCAAGTCAAAATAGCAGGTTATTTGCTATTTTCTTATGATTTACTGAAGTTTTAACATGGTAACCAAGTTCCCAAAAGGCTTGAGTTTACTCATTGGGCCAAGGTCTGCAATTGATCCAAGCATTGGAGCTGTCCACATCTCAGAGACCTCAGAAGTTGGGTACCCTGGCTCTCTTTGATGTCTTTTGTCCCCCTTGACTATTTTTTACATCAAAAATAGAAATTTAAGCTTCAAGTAAGATATCCACTGTGGGTGTAACAAAGGTGCATGTAGGAATACCATAATATTAAGTGCTACAAACATGAATAGCACTATTCTTAGTGTATATGTAACATGGGATTCCTCACATTCCCATTATTTTGGTGTGAAAATGAGAAAAACAAACATTTTCACAGATCTTTTATGTGGTATTGAAGTATTTTCCATATTACCACCTCAAAGAGTTGATTTGAGCTTATTCACTCTATGGAGCTACCCTAGGTGAAATTTTGTGAAGAATCCAAATCTGGCCTTAAATCCATGGAGTTAATTACTCAATAAAACATTCTTCATCTTTTGTGAAGTCAAAAATGATGAATTTTTAATATATGCATGACTTATGGGTTATGAATAGTTCAGAATTTATTTTTAAGATAATTGTGGCCTATTTGGGTATGTAAAATATAACTCAAGGCTCACATTCCCTCCCACCAAAAAAGAAAATTGTACTACAATTTTATTAATGGTATAAAGGAAAAAGGCCCCAAAGGGGGTTAATGTCCATTGTCCAACCTCTTTACATTACTAAGATCAAGTAATTTAAAGCACATTTATAGAAATATTCAGGTTTGTCGCCTTCTTTCATGTCTAAATCTTCTTAAGAGTTTATCTGAGTCAGGTATTTCTCATTCTGCCAGCCATTCATCTTCATGTACTGGGCTCCTATATCTGACAATATATTCTCTTTGATTTTTACCCCTAAGTCTCCTTTCTTTGATTACTTTCTTTATCTTTCTGTCTTCACCCTGTTCCATTGGTGGTACAGTCAAAGGAGTTGGGTTCCTTAAAGGAAAAAATTCTTTATCAGCTGGTTGATAAGGTTTTATAAAGCTGACAGGAAAGGTTGGGGATTTCTTTTCCAATTAACCACTCAATTCTACTTGAACTGAATTGGTTCCATGTAAGGAAACAATAACAAAAGGTCCTGAATATGACTATTTAAGCTTCTTTGGACCTTTGATATTATTGAAATTCAAGGTTGAAACTAGAACTAAGTCCCCTACATTGAAGTCTGGTACTTTGTGACTCTTGTCCCACTTCTGTTTTGCCTGATGTTTCACTTTATCAAACATTATTTTGAATCTGGAAGCTTTAGGATGAATGTCAATCAAGTCTTCCTTCAGTGTAACTGCTGGGAGGCATGGATCCCATCCTTTTTCTAACATAGCAGGAGTTTTACCTGTGGAAGAATGGACTGATGTCTTATATGCCAATTATAATGCAAGTATCAGGGTAAACCAGTCATTGGTAAAGCCATCTGAGTCTTTAAGTTCTAACCCATAAGCACAGAATCTTCTGATCATGTCCTCTAAAGTTTGAATCATTCTTTCTGCTCAACCATCTGTTTGAGGGTGATATGCTGTTGAGAATGATACCTTGGTCCCAAACAATCTGTGAAGATTGGTCCAAAGTTCAGATGTGAACTTGGGATCTCTGTCACTTATAATATCTTTAAATAACCCTGTATGAGAAGTAGCTCTACTCCATAGAAGAAGAGCCGTATCCATAGCAGTGTCATCTTCATGACATGGTAAGAATATGGGAGTTGTGCTATATCTGTCTACAATGACTAAACAATCATTAAAAACTTTGTCACCACTTTGAGGAAGTGCTGTGACCTAATCCATGTGAACAGCTTCCCAAAGGGATTTTGGTTCTTGAATATCAATCATAAGTCCAAATTTCTTGCCTGTACTCCTGTTTGCCTTTTGACATCTGTCACAGGTATGGCAATATTCAATGGTCCCTTTTCTCCAAGATGGCCACCATGCACAGTTCTTTACTTTTTCAACTGTTCTGTCCTCTGAAAGGTGTCCAGAGTAGATGCTATCATGACATTCATGAAGAATGGTATTGATAAGAAGTCTGCTAAATAATGTCATTACACAAGAATGTTTGGTTCTGTGGTAAATAATCCCATCAAAAAAGTGAAATCTTCCTTCAGAATAGGAATTCTTCTAAGCTTCATCCAGTGCATTGATTAAAGATGTATCTTTTCAGTCTTTATCTAATAAGGAAGTCAAGATATGACAATTCTTGTCTTGCTTATAAGATTCTCTGACTTCTTCAAAGAATTCAGTCCCAATATAAGTTATGTTAATTCCTTCAATTGGAATCTGTGGTTCTGCTTCCAAAGGTACATAAGCTAGGTTATCAGGAGTATTGAATAATTCCCATCTGCTAAGTCCATCAGCATTGTTGTGAATGTTTCCTGCTTTATGGACTATAGTAATGTTGCCTCTTTATTCTTGAATGGATATTTGCCATCTCAAGATATGTCTGTTGGGAGCTTTCATGTTAAGAAGTGATTTTACTGCATTACAGTCAGTTATCACTTGAAAAACACTGCCATAAAGCTAATAGCTTAGCTTCTTGAGTTCCCATACCAAACATAAACACTCCATCTGGCTTGCCCCCTATCTGGCTTCTGTTGGTTTGATTTGTCTTGAGATGTAACAGAATGGTCCTTCTGTAGGTTTGTCATCAATAATCTGGAATTGATGTAGGGCTGCTCCTAATCCATCTCCACATGCATCAATGTACAATTTAAAAGGTATATCACAGTCAGGCATGAGGAGTAAAGGTGCTTCTGTAAGAGCTTTCCTTATCTTCTCATAAGCTTAAATTTTCTCCTGTGTCATCTCAAATAATGTTTTTTGATCACAGATTCTATAGAGTGACTTGGCTAGAATTGCAAAGTCTTTCAAGTGTTGCCTATAGTAACTGGAAAATGCTGGAAAAGACATCATTTCTTTTTTATTCTGGGGTATTGGCTTAAGTAACACTGCTGCACTCTTATTTTTGTCAATACCCAAGCTTAAACCAGAAACAATATGTCCTAATGCTTTGAGTTCTTCAAAACCAAAATTGCATTTCTTGAGTGCCATTTTCATATTCACCTCTGCAGATTTGTGAAGCACTCTTGCAATTCTTTCAAGGTTCAAAGACCATGCATCAGAACATATTAGAATATCAGCAATATAAATGATAAGCCATCCTTCAGATAATTCTGTGGGGAAAATGGTATTCATCATTCTTTGATAATGAGATGGTGCGTTTTTAATACCAAATGGCATTCTAATATACTCATAAATACCACAGTGAGTAATAATTCCAAGTAATTTCTCAGCTTTAGGCATCACAAAAGTTTGGTGAAAGCCTTTCAATGCATCCATTGATGTTATATACTTGGCTTTAGACAATTGGGTCAAGGTTTCTTGAATTCTAGGAATTGGATACCTATCTGGAACTGTATAGTTATTCAATGCTCTAAAATCTCCAACCATCATTGATTTATCATTATTCCAAGCAATAATAACAGGTGTTGTCACATCAACTTCTTCATCATGGCCTACCTTCCTTAGTACACCAAGTTGGATCAATGCTTGGATATGTTTTTCCAAGGCTTCTCTAGCTCTGGGACTGTCTGGATAAGCTGGTCTTCTAAGTGCTGGAGGATATGGCCTGTGTGAGCTTGCGAGGTATGTACAACATACCCATAAGGCCACAAATAACTTTATACACAGTTAAAATTGTCTTCAACAGAATTTTTAATTGAATTTAAAATAAAAAAAACAAAAAGTAAGTATTTTTTTTTTTGGATAAACAAAGTTATAAATATTATGTCATTTTTGGATTCTACACTAAAAATAACCTAGGGTACATCCATAAGGTGTTATACCCAAAAACACTTATTTCTTATGTTATTAGAAGATTTAAGAATATCACAGTACTAATGTAACTTTTTTAACATTTTTTCAACATTGTTAAATTTAAGCTTAAATAAGCTTAAATTTAAAGTTGCATAAGGTTTATGCAAACTTACCAAAATTTTAGTTAAAATTGAGGTGTGGTGTATATTTACTGAATTGGCTAAGGATTTGCCATACAGAATGTAAATCCTGCATGAGCTCAATTTAAAAGGGTTTAAGGCCATAGTATGGCTTTAAATAGATGAAAGGGCAAAATCCACGCAAAAAGGTGGGACAAAGGAAAAAGACCAAATACAGCTGGGGTACCCACCTTTTTGGATCTGCAAGGATTCAATTAAGGTTGTCCACCTGTATTGGAGGATTTTCAACCTTATCTAAACTTTAACATTAGACTTTGATCCAACATTAAAGTTTAAACTGGTTTTATCCCAAATTAGACAGGAATTTCAAGCTGCCAAAGGGTAAATCCCAATATGCAGGCTTGAATTTAACATTTTAAGAACTTTCAAAGCTTAATTAAGCTTAAAACTTCAAAGTTTCAAGCATTAAAACCTTATCAAAACTTAAGGTTTGGTGTGTATTGCTATTTTACGTGGAAAAATAGCAATAACTTCAAAAACTCATTAAAAATCCAATTCCTAATGGATTTGCTTGAAACTTTCACACAGCTTACAATTTAATATTATCTACATATAAATTAAATTTTACATATCTTTTATAAATACATTTCCTGGGTAATTAGCCTGGAAATTTACTCTTTTAATTAAAACTCAAAGAAAATTATAATTTCTTTAAAAATTGATTAAAAATTGAGTTTAAGAGATTTCTGCTTGAAACTCTATTTTTAAGTTGTTCATGTGATGAACTTTAATATAATTAAGTTTATTTATATTAAAAACTTAAAATAATTAGTTCCAATGAGGATTAAAGCTACATGGAGTTACGAATAACCCTGTTAACTTTAAATTGGAATTGAAATTAAGTTACCTTAAGTTAAGAACTTCAGTTTTAAGCATGGTTTTTCAGTTTTGACCTGAGCACGCCCTCTATATCCATTATGAATCATTAGAGCTGCTCTGAAGACATAAAAAGAGTCTTTTCATCACTGTTTTTGTCCATCAATCATTATCAATCCA
This sequence comes from Austropuccinia psidii, assembly GCA_023105745.1. Lineage (NCBI taxonomy): Eukaryota > Fungi > Basidiomycota > Pucciniomycetes > Pucciniales > Sphaerophragmiaceae > Austropuccinia > Austropuccinia psidii. The sequence goes on along the minus strand of JALGQZ010000005.1, from coordinate 43,574,560 downwards.
ATCATATTAGAAATTTAAACAGGTAAAGTTTTATTAAATATAAAATCTTATTAGTAAAGTAATTTTTAAGTTATTTTATTCTTTATTAATTAAAATTAAAGAATTGAAATCATAGAATTTAGATTATTGTTGTAATCACCAATAATATATTTTATTATATAAAATTATCATCTTAAATATCTTTTAAAATCCACAAATTCCTTTTAAAAACTCTTTAATCATAAATTTTATTATAAAAAGGTGTTTTATATTTGAAATTGTTGATTTTTGGCGTGTTTTTAACTTAAAAATATTGTTTAATATAATAACTGTTGTTGTTTGACATGTTGTATTAAATAAATATTATAAGTAAGTTTTCTCTAAAATTCTATATCTTTGTTATCTAGTATTAGTTTTTTTATATAAAATTATTTCTGCACAGTGTGTGGTTTAATTCTTTCTATAAATAATACTTATATTATTTATAAGTGGTTGATATTCTTATTTTCCACGTGTAATTGTCTCATTAAGAGCTTTACACTTCTTATTGTTATAACTTTCAGTGACTATAACAATAATAGAATAATTATAATTTATTATAATTATTATTTTTCATTATTATTATATTTTTATAATAATAATCAAATTCTTTTTTTATATATAATTATTTTTAATAATTATATTTAAATTTGTGGTTGTAATATTTCATTATATTATATATTTCTACTGAGGACAGTCATAGTACTCTTGCTTATGCTACTATTATCAAGAGTTTCATAGACAAACCTTACAGCCTGTCAATATTAAGAGTAATATCAACTTCATGACCTTTGATAGCGTCTAATGGTTCATTATCAGAAGCAAAGGCATTGTTATATGTGCATAATACATCTATAATATCATGCCTCATCTTTGGTGATAATGATGGATTAATTTGTGCTTCAACAAGTTGATTAGACACAAATCCTTCCCTATAATTATCTTTAACAGAAGATATCACAGATATTTGTTTTGGAATATTGGAAAAAGCAAATGTTTTGTATTTTGTTTTCTCCAATTGTGAAATATCTGTCTTTATGGTTATTAATGTCAATAACATAAATATTCAAGTAATAATTCTCAAGAATGATGTGCTGAGATGTGCAATTGTCCATTACTAAAATCTCAGTCTTCATTCTAGCACTTCCTTCTGGGTGTGGAAACACAAGATTAGTGTCTAATATACCCAAAGGGGACATATTCTTGCTGGCACTACTAAATTGTATACCCTCTATTGGTAATAGATGATTTTTCCATCCAGGGAGTATGGTTTGAAGATAATCTTTGCCTACACAAGTATACAATTCCCCTGTAGCCAAATTGACTTTGGCTTCAATATCATTCATCAGGATTGATGTGATACAAGATGCTCCAGCAGTTTATCCTTTACCTCTAGCAGGTTTGGTTTTACACATTCTGGCATCTTGGATATTGATCAGGTTATGTAAATCCTCACTGGACTGTGGAAAGTGAGTATGGACTTCTGTGACCTCAAAGAAAGCTGTAATGTTTTAAATGGGATAGTCCTCTACTGTTGTGTCCTCAGAGACTACAGGATCTAAGTAAGATTCTTCTTTCTCTTCAGTACACTGAACCTCTTCAATGACTTGAACCTCATTGATTTTGGTCTTTTTTGTGAAAGTGCTGGCTAAATGTGAAGTGCTTCCACATTTATGACACTTTAAGACAGGTATTTCAGGTCTTCTGTCCTCTCTGGGAATCCTTGGGACCATTTTGGCCTCCATAGGGATCTGGGTCCAAGTTTTAAAAATTATTGTTCTGGTAATGATGTCTTCCATTTCATTCATGTAGTGTTCTGTTGAACAGGGTTCTACAGATCTGCACTTGATAGCATGTTTCATTTCTCCTCCACATTTTCTTGATATTTTCATATTAATCATAGTGTCAGACATATCTGGGTGCAAAGCAGATAATCTGTATTTTTGCTTGAAGAACCAAGGAAGTGGTTTATCTTTTTCTGAGTTGAAAATGGAAATTTCGAAAGCATTTTCCATTTTATACCTCCAAGAATTATTGGCCCATTTGGTAATAATTTCATATTTCCACCAAGACCAATCATGTTTTCCATGATATGGTGTCATTTTGTAATACCATTTCTTTGCAGTTCTGGTAAACAGAGAGTGTAATTTTCCCACTATAATTTCATCAAGTATGTGAAAATCTTCTTGCAACATATCAATAGTTCTGTTAAACTCAATATGGTTGTATTCACCTTCACCAGAGAATGTTGGCCATTCTTACAATTTGGGAATATCTTTTGCAGAGATAACATTTTCTCCTAAGAATGGGGTCAAAATTCCTTTAACAGAACGTTTTTCTTCAGTCAAAGGTGTAGAATGTCTTGGCATATGTGGTTCATAATTCTTATGAATTTGTTCTACATTTGCAATTATTTCATTTTTTAATTTCTGCCTTTCACTGTCACTTTTAGCCAAATGTGTGGCAAACTGATTGGTATTTTTAGTCATTTCCAAGACATGATCTTTCAGAATTCTAAGTTGATAATTAATTTTGCAATGGAAATATCTTCCATTTCATCATTTTGAACTTGACATTTACTCTCAATTCTGTCACATGTATTGGTAATTGAATCAAGTTTGACATTTGTCAACTGATACCATTCAGTATACTTCTTGTCATTGCTTTTCAATTCACTAATGTCCAATATTATTTTATGTAACTTTGCATCAAATCTGCCAAGTTCTACATTAATAATAGATTTAAAAAAGTGTATTTCATCTATTATTTGTATTGAAAAGTCCTGTTCATCCTTTCCTGCTCTTTGGCTGTGAATTCCATGAGAGGTCTGGCCATATTGAAGACACTGTCCACGGCTGAAGGCTCCAATTTGGGAATCCTGTACCCTTGTGGGTAAGGTCTGTGCCAATTGGCTTTGCATTTTCCCTTGTCTTGATGGTTCTTGGGACCTTTCTGCTTCTTCTGAGGTCCTTTGAGCTTGCCTTTGGACACTTCTGGAGATGGTTTGGAGCTGGTAGACGCCACTGGGCCTTCTGTCTCCAAAGCTGGAGTCATTTCCAACTACTTCTTCCGGTCTATGGATAAAAGACTTTGGCTCTTCGACCAATTCTTTATCTTTTGACTTTGTCTTTGCAATAAAATAGGCTCCAACCTCCTAAGAGCTCTATGGTCTTCTCCTGACCCAAAAAGATCTTGATGTGTAAGTAGGAGTTCATGGCCCCTGCCAAAGGCTTGGGCATATTTCCCACCCCTCTTCTTTGGCTGCTCTCAAGTAATTTTGGTATTGGAATTGATGAATTTCTATTTCTGCCACTTGAAATTGGTTCAGCCCTTAAAATATTATCATGAATCAGTCCAGATTCAGAATTCACGTCAACATTTGTGGGTACAGACCTTGAGGAATGGAGGCCAACTCTGGCATCCTCCATATGTGTCTTTCTTGAGGAAGATTTGACACTTTTGGATTTGGTCTTGCCTCTTCCCTGTCCACATCCATCTGATTGGACTGAACAGTTGCTTCAATTTCTGGTATGCACCATTTTCACGTCAATACAAGATAAAATAAGAATTCAAAACAGAAAATAGACACCTTTTGATGGTTGTTTGGATTGTTCTGTTTTAAATAAAGTGCCTCTTTTAGCAATTTGCACTTCAATACTGTCTTCAGATTCTGGACTGGTAATGTATCTTTTACTGAGTCTGTTACCAGCTGCACAGTATTTGATTGAAGACACTAGAGAAAAAATAAAAGAGAAATTATTTTTTATACTTTTTAGATATTTTTAAGATTTTTTATAGATTTTTATTTTTTGATATTGAAAAAAATCATTCTTTTTAAAGGAAAAAAAAAATTTAAGATAATGAGTCAAAATCAATTCAGAGTAACTCAAAGAATAATTTTATAAGTTTTTGGATGTGACAAAGCCACATGTAAAAACAGTATAAAATTAAACCAAATTCCTCAATGTGAAAGATTTTAAGACAATGACAAAAATAGAAGTAATTTTAACTTCAAATTTAAAAAAAATTATTAAATTATTATATTCTGGAGCTTGAAAATATTAATTAAGGGTACAAGGCTCAAAAAACACGGCCAGGCCCCAAATGTAAGATGTGGGTAGGTATGGCCATTTTCAGAACACAAAAATGAAGTCTAGAATATGATTAAATCCAAGTCTATGGCTAAAATCACGGTCAGGCCCCCAAATGTAAGATGTGTCTATGAAACTGTTGATAATATTACTATTAATCAACAGTACTATGACTGTTCTTATGAAATATAATAATAAAGATTATTATAACCACAATTAAATAATGAAAGGATGATTTCTTTGAAGTGTTATAAACTACCAGTCATTATAACATTAAGAAGTAATTGTCTACCAGAATCAATTACAAGAAGAATTTAGTAATAAAAACTTTTATTAAAATAATGGAATTATTTTGATATATCATTATCTTTTACAAGAATAATTAGAAAGATAACTCTTGAAGAAACCAATTACTAGAGAAAAACTTTAAGAATTATGATAAATCACTCACTATTAATCCAATGAACCTTTTAGAAGATAATAGTAGAGATATTTGACGTAGAATTGTGGATTTAATGGATCAAAATTGATTTAAAACAATAATACAGCAATATATAGTTTTTTCTATGATTTCAAATCTTTCTTATTGATTTCGGAAAGAATAATACACTTAAGAAAAGTTCTAACTAATACTTACTTGTTGGTACTAAAGGTATAATTGAATAATGTGATGATTTGGAAAAAATAGCAAGAGGAGGCCTCTTTTAAGTCTAAGACATCTCACAGAGGCGTTCCATGGAGCAAATTAAGAAACCAGTGAGTGAGAAAACAATAAAACCTTTTGGATTATTGATTGCATCATCTGTTGTCATGTAAGATTATCATAATTACTTAATTGAGGCTTTTACGTGACTACCAATCCATTTATGGTTAAGAATAAAAGGAGTAACAACTGTAAATCTTCTTTTATTCCAAATTAATAATTTATTTATCAAAGTTATCAATGTTATTGGAAATTTCATCACAGAATGTATTTTCTGTAAAGTTTTAAAGATTCTGTGTTTCATTTGGAATCATCAAAAATGGACTGTAAGTAGAACTTTTGATTTTGCATAAGAAAAAGTATGATTATTTTTGGTTTTTATATGAACTATACATTCATAAATTGGTCCTAAAGGGTTTAGAAAGATTAATTAAGAATTGTATTTTTAATGAATTTTTGAAGTTTTTACCTCATTTCTACATAGAATTGCAAATAGCAGTATATGGCTGGTTGCTTTGAGGTAAGTAAATGGATACTAGTCAAAAAAGGGTTTTAATTACTCCTTTAGGGTTTATCCATGGAAAGGCATCAAGAATTGACATGGTTACAGGAGTCTAAGTTGCTCTTTACATCATGGGCAAGTCAAAATAGCAGGTTATTTGCTATTTTCTTATGATTTACTGAAGTTGTAACATGGTAACCAGGTTCCCAAAAGGCTTTAGTTTACTAATTGGACCAAGATGAGCCATGGATTCAAGCTTTGGAGCTGTTCACGTCTCAGAGCCCTCAGAAGTTGGGTACCCTGGCTCTCTTTGATGTCTTTTGTCACCCTTGACTATTTTTTACATCAAAAATAGAAATTCAAGCTTCAAGTAAGATATCCACTATGGGTGTACCAAAGGTGCATGTACAAATACCATAATATTAAGTGCCACAAACATGCATAACACTATTCTTAGTGTATATGTAACATGGAATTTCTCACATTCCCATTATTTTGGTGTGAAATTGAGAATTCTTTTTTTCACGGATCTTTTATGTGGTATTGATGATGTGGTATTGAATTATTTTCCGTATTACCACCTCAAAGAGTTTATTTGAGCTTATTCACTCTATGGAGCTACCCTAGGTGAAATTTTGTGTAGAATCCAAATATGGCCTTAAATCCATGGATTCAAGTACTCAATAAAAAGTTATCCATCTTTTCTGAAATCAAAAATGATGAATTTTTAATATATGCATGACTTATTGGTTATGCATAGTTCAGAATTTATTTTGAATAAAATTGTGGCCTATTTGGGTATGTAAAATATACCTCAAGGCTCACAATTTTAAACCTTTTAGCCATGTGAAAAAATTATTATAATCATTTTGACCCTTGAACCACCCCATAAGTGAATTAAAGAATCTTTCATCACTGTTAACTTTATCACTTTGTTTCCAAATTCACCTTGCTCTCTTTTGGGTGTGTTTTCTGTTTAATAATCTTTTTAAAGACTCTGTTCTGATATCAATTATCTGCAGTTCTTTGCTCAATTAATTTCAATTTAAATTTCTCTTGAAGAAATTTCTTTTGAAGCCTTAAATATCTCTTATAGAGTATTTTTGGATAAAACTTTATTGTTTGTAAAACAATAAATCTTTATAATATTATTTTTTCATACTTATAAAGTGAAAAAAATAAGTTTGGCATGTCTTCTCTGAAAATCTTATTTCATACTATTTTGAATCAACTCTTTCCTTATACAAATTTTGAGGACAGGAAAAGTACATGATTTTTAATGAAAGTTTCATATCTACACCTTACATTTGGGGGCCTGGCCATGATATTTGACCTGTGAAACATTTTTTTACCTTTTTTTATTTAATCCTTTTCTTATATTGAAAAAATTAAAAATCCATAAAAACTACTTATAATTCAAAAAAAGGTTTTTTATAAAGAATAAAATGTTTTCATATTATAAGTGAGGCTTTATTTTTTCTCTTTTGAAAATCCTCTTTTTACTTAATTAATTTCTTTTTTCATTAATTTCAATTTCTGAAAATGTGGTAAGACAAGAAAACATTGAAACTGCATCAACAGCAACTAGGATTATTCCTGCCAGTACTGCCAATTCTGACTATAATATCACAGCTATTATAGCTCAGAATAACCAATGAGAGCCAATTTCTTCAGAATTATATAACTTGGACAAACTAATACCCTTCAGAAAGCAAAGAATTTGATCAATAGTATGTTTTTTGACATAAAAATACTATTTTACAGTTTTCTCATCATAATTATGCCTTAAACCAGATTAGGAGCCAGCTACAACCCCTCAAGAAGCTTCCAAAAAGGTAATAGATGTGATTATGGCAGAAGCGAATCAGTTACAGAAGGACAAGGGTCAGTTGATGAATCTCAAACTGATAAATTATGTTATTCTGAATCTGATAATACTGTTTTACCTTCAAACAGAGCTGAAACTGCCACAAGTAGCCTCAGTGGACATTTACAAAGCCAGCCAGAAGGCATACAAAAATACATTGCAGCACAAAGAGTACCAGATCCTTGCAGATATGTTGGAAAACTTCATGAATTCTTACATGACTGTGAAAGAATTTGTGGGCCATCCGAACACTTGCAAGTTACGCAATGGATGGAATCCATTGATGGAAACAAAAGATATGGTGATATTAACAGAAGAATGGAGAGAAACAACCCTCCACTACCCAAGCAAGTGACAAAAACAGCCCCAGCAGCCAGAAGCAGAAATTCCAACGTGAAAAAGCAGCCACAAGCTCAGAAAAAGGCCAAAGGCAAGGCACCAGCCACAAACCCTTACACCCAGGGCTACAGAATCCCAAATATTCAGCAGGATGCCATGGAAAATGTATTTCAGATGGCCAGAACAATGATGGAGTTACAGAAAAAGGAGGAAGCCAGATTGAAATATCAGAAATTATTTCTGACATTTTTGATTCTATCCCAGAGTTGTATGAAGCTATAAATGACATAAAAACTCATGTTTCTGATAAAAATTCATCCATTTGTAACAATATTAAAAAAAACAGCTCAAGTCTGAGCCAAATAAATGAAACACTTACGTGTTTTGAACAAGTTTTAGGAACATTTAAAACTTCAAAAAATGACAAGTATTTTGGGAATAAGATAAATGAACAATCTGCCATTATGAAAGAATTAACAGAAAAGTATTCTAAAGTAAATATTGATGACATAATTGAAAAAGAATAAAAAAATCCATAAGTACTATCAAAGAGGATAATAAATGAGTTCTTAATGATATTTCAAAATTATTTACTGAAGTAAAGACATACACAATTGCCTTGAAAAAGTGTTTTGACACCTCACAAGAAGAAGTATCAAAATTGACAATGAAGTTGAATCAATTCACTTCTGATAATACTATACAAAAAAAACTATGGCAGTAATTGACAAATAAATATGACAATGATAAAATTGGGGTAATGAGTTCAAGAAAAAACTTACAACATGAGCTCAGAAATGCCTAAAGGTGTAGCAACAGTAAGATGAATGATATTGAAAAATTACTACACACCTTACCAAGAATATCTACACTGAATCAAAATGAGGGTACATGAATTCCAAATTCACAGTTAAAAAAAAGAATTTTCCACTTCTTTTCATAACTTGGAACCATCAACGGGGCAAGAACTCTTGAAAGAATTACCAAAAGGTAAAGAATGGCCTCACTTCAGTAGTGAAGGAGAATATGACCATATGGAATTCATCAGAGGTACTGACATGATTAAAAAATATTTTGAATTACCTGAAAGATTTGTAACAGAAAGATTTAACAGCTTGTTTACCAGATCAGCTTACAGATGGTATATAAAATTAAGACAGGCACACGGACACCAAAGTTGGACTTGGTGGAAAACTCAAATTATCAACAAATGGGCCAATGATTCTTGGAGATTTAAGGTTGAAAAAGCCTTTTAATCTTCTAAATTCAATGCTGACAAAGACAAAGATTTACCATGGTTTTCCAACAAAAAGATAGATTCACAGCATTATATCCTGACATGTCAGAATTTATGATTAACAGAAGAATTCTAAGAAAATGTGGGGGGGACTTGGAGAATCCTTTCAAAAGCAGGACTACTGAAAAATCTTCAGCAGAAGATATTATTAATATATTGGAAGAAGTAACCACCAGAGCCAGAATTGGTTTTAGTAGGGTGAATCTCAAGACAAGGCTTAATACACCTTGGAAAGATTCTGTGGACAAAAATTCCAAAGAAAACTATACTAAAATGAAGTATAAGTCTGCAGATATAATAAGGAGTTGCCATATTTTCCAAAGCACCACACATTTAGCTAATTCATGTGAAAAAATGGGGAAAATCAATAAAATTGACATTGAAAACAAACCTTACATTGAAAAAGATGATAAGGTAATTGAAGAGAATTCAGAAGATAAATCATCAATATTTTCTGAATCTTCAAAAGATATAGAAAATATCAATGAAACTTTTGACATAATGGAATCTTATTCCCACTTGCCACAATTGAACAATGGTCAACTTGATTTATCAAGAATTCAAGATGCACAACTAATGAAAGCCAAACCAAACAGGGGGAAAGGGTATACAGTTGCTAACTCCTGTCTAACAGAGGTGGTAATTGACAAAAAAACCACTACAAGCTTACTTGACTCAGGAGCCTTCTGCTATTGTGCTGGAAAATATTTTCTTAAAACTTGTGTACCAAATTTTGAAGATCAATTTTTTACAATTGATGGAATAAAATTTAATAGTTCAAGTAATCCAATTAAATAATTGGGCTTATTTTAGACTACTGTAATATTTCCAGACATAAATGGAAATTTAAGAATAACTTTTGAAGTTGTTGTTATGGAAAATTTCTCTAGTACCCATTTTATATTTGGATGACTATTTAATCATTTATGGCATAGACCTATATAACAAAAAAGGCAGATACTTTACTATTGGGAACCATAAGAGTAAACAATTTGCCCTCTTAAATTTTGAGATTCAAATCACAGTAAATAAACTATCACCAATCAACTTAGGGTTAGAAAAATTCAAGTCTGAACAGTTAAATGAAGCAGAAATAAGTCTTAATCTTACTGATGAACAGGAAAGTGAACTTTCTTCTATTTTGTATGACCACAAAGAAGCCTTTTATCAGATAAAGAGCCACAAGGAGAAATTGTTGGTCATGAAGTTGAAATTATCCTTAATATTGAAAGCCCTTACACACCATTCTTGAGAAGACCTGCATATCCAGCAAGTCCTAAATCAAGAGAAGCTCTAGAAATCCATATTGAAGAACTTTCAGACCTTGGTGTAATAAGAAAGGTTGGCCACAATGAGGAAGTAAAAATAACTACACCAGTCATAGTGGCATGGAATAATGGAAAATCTAGAATGGTTGGGGACTTCGGAGCTCTGAACACTTACACTGTTGCAGACAGGTACCCAATACCAAGAATCCAAATTTCCCTTAGAAAAATATCTCAAGCAGTGTATATAAGCACTATGGATGCCCTTAAAGGATTTCATCAAAATGTGGTGACACCAAGGGAAATAAAATACTTGAGAATTATTTCTCATTGTGGAGTGTATGAATATTTGAGGATGCCTTTTGGTATCAAGAACAAACTTTCACACTTCCAAAGAATGATGAATAAAATATTCCCTGAAGGTATTTCAGAAGGATGGCTAATCATCTAAATTGATGACGTTATTATCTGCTCCAAGAGTTGGGAAGAACATATATACATATTATCCAGATTTTTGAGTGAAATTCAATCTGTTAAAATGAAAATTTCTTTAAATAAATGTCATTTTGGATTTGAAGAATACAAAGCACTGGGACATGTAGTATCTGGTTTATTTCTTGGAATTGACAAAAACAAAGTTTCAGCAGTGCTACTGGAGCTTATTCCTCATAACAAAAAAGAAATTCAGTTATTTTTGGGGTCTTCAGGATATTACAGGCAGCATATTAAGGATCTTGCATCCATAGCAAGACCTCATTATAAATTATGTGACAAAGACACAGTATTTTAGATGACTGTTGACAGAGTCAAAGCCTTTGAATATTCAAGACAATCCTTGACCACTTTTCCACTCTTACTGATTCCAGAATTTAAGCTGCCATTTAGGCTTTATATTGATGCATCAGGGGATGGGCTAGGTGCTGAACTTCATCAAGTCCAGATAATGAATGATAAACCTGGGAAGGACCCATATGCTTCATATCCAGGCAAATCAAACCAACTGAAGATAGATACGGGGAAAGTCCAATGGAGTGTTTATGCCTTGTCTGGGCCTTGGAAAAACTCAATTCCTTCCCAGAAGTTTTTGGTTTTGAACTGAAAACAGATTTTACCACTGTTAAATCACTTTTAAACATAAAAACACCTAACAGGCATATTCTCAGATGGAAAATAGCCATACAAGAGTATAGAGGTAATATGACTATTGCTCAAAAGGATGGGAATATTCATAAAAATGCAGATGGACTGAGAAGATGACCATTACAAAATAATATTTATAATCCTGCTTATGTGCCAGAAGAAGATTCTCCACAGAATTTAATAGAAGGAATCAGTGTTACAGATCTTAACACAAAATTATTTGCAGACGTCAGAAGCAGTTATACTCAGGATAGGAACTGTAGCATCCTATTCCAATTACTTACCAAAGACTGTAAAGATAACTCTTTGATACATGCCTTAGATGAAATATGAAAAAAACATATGATGAAGGAAGATTTCATTTATTGGATGTTATAGTTTACCAAAGAACTAAGCATAAATGTGTGTTGACATTTATGAGCAGATCCTCCATAAATCTTGTACTCAAAGAATGCCATGACAGCCCCTTAGGAAATCTGTACAAGGACAGGTCAAGAGAAAAAATCAAGACCTGTATATGGTGGCCAATGTGTCAAAGCAATTTTTCAGAGTATTTCAAAACCTGTGACAGATGTCAAAAGGAAAATAAATCCACTGGCAACAGACTTGGAAATATGATTAAAATCCAAGAACCCAGAAGACCTTCAGAAATTGTCCATATGGATTGGGTAACTGGCCTACCACCATGGGGTGATAGAAGTTATAATGCATGCCTAGTGATTGTGAACAGATTCAGTAAGACTCTAATACTTCTACCATTTCACAAGGATGATACAGTCATTGATACAGCTCTTCTAATATGGAATAGAGTATTATCATGGACTGGCATATTCACAAATATCATTAGTGACAGAGATCTCACGTTTACCTCAGCACTATAAGAAAATCTCCACCAATTATTTGGAACAAAGTTGTCCTCCTCTACAACCTACCACCCACAAACTGATGGTCTGGCTGAAATAATTATCCAAGCCTTGGGAGATATGGTGAGAAGGGTGCGTGCATATGGCCTTGAATTTAAATATTGTGATTGGTTCACCCATTATTGGTATACTCTTATACCAGAACTTAAATTGGCATATAAAACATCCATTCATGCCAGTACCAATCAAACTCATGCTATTCTAGAGAAAAGATGGAATCCCAAATTAGCTGGAGATTCATTGAGGAAGGATTTAATTGAAATACATCCCACAGCTAGTACTTTCAAAGGAATTCTACAAAGAGCTAGAAAGAATTCAGTAAGGTGCACAGAGGACTCATTTGCATATGCAAAAGACAAATGGGACAAATCACATGCCACTCCAGATTTCAAAGTGGGAGATTTAGTACTTGTATCTACAACTAACTTCAATAATATGCAAGGATGTAAAACGCTCAAAGAATCCTTTGCAGAGATTTTTTTTATTAAGGCCCTCCATGGAGAAAATGCTTTTGAAGTAGAATTATCTGAGAAACTTAGCAATATGCATCCTACATTTCCAGTAAGCTTGTGTAACAACCACTCACCAGGGGTAAGGGTATTCATTAATACACCCACTCAAACACCTCAAATCAGCAGATCCAGTATCTGCATCAGCATTCAGTTTCAGCAATCTTCATTCTGAAACATGCATACAGCTTGGTACATCAATACAGCCTGTCAATACCTGTACAGGTTGGATTCACCCAATAAAGTTTCAATACACCAGCATGAAACTGTATGATCAGTCAAATACACCACACCTCTTGTACAGGACCTGTATTGGCCAGACTCAATTCAATCATCAATTATTCTCATGAAAATTCTTCGTCTGGATCAGGGCTGGTGATTCTCACATATACCAGCCCCTCTTTCTCCCCCCTGGGGACTTTTCCCCAGTTAATTAATTTAGTTTATTTATTATTTTATAATTATTCTTATCCTTATTTTGGGTATTATAATTATTTGATTTCAAGTTAGTCTTTGAATTTCTTTCTTTGCCTGTACAGTATGAGGTAGGAAAAGATAATATCCTTGTACTTTGTAAGATTAAATACAAGAATGAATGCCTTGAGATAACTATGAGATATACCACTTCAACCTTTGTATAAACAATAATAAATGAATTATTTAAATTACATTTGAGCTTGGAATCATAGCTAAAAGAAAGTTACTTCAGATAAAATTTTATTTTGAAGAGATTATACATAGTTATTGAAATTTGAAATCTCAAATGAAATCTTTTTGAAAGCATTAAGATAAAAATAAGGGGGGGTATTCCTTTCTATTTAAACAAGATCAGATTTCTGAATAGGAGAGAAACAAAAGCTAAAACCCTTTCTATAAGGAGAAAGACACTCTTTTTTATATAATTTACTCTGATATACTAAATATTCAACTGGGTGTTCCAGAAATGAAATAATAAACGTTATTATATCTTATATATACATAATTTTCTCACAAGCATTTAAAAAAAGAATTATCATCTGAGGCCATGGAATATAACCTATGATCTCCCATTTTGGATAAAATGAGATTCCTCAGGCAGAGTAGCTTGTAGGTCCACTGAGAATAGAATAAACAAGTTACTCTGGAAATTAGGATTGTAAATCCTAATTTCTCCAGAGAGAATTTGGAATTTCTCTAGCTTTTAAAGATGAGAAATAAGCATTGAGATTCCTGATTAAATTTTTCACAATTTAGTAATAATTAGGCCTTTAAAAACTGTTTCTTTCATATTTATTACTAATATTTTGTCTGTAGCTAAAGATTGATTGAATTCAAATAATTCATCTAAATTTTGATCAATTTTTTCCAAATTAGTTTAATGTTCCTTTGGGTATTCTTGGAATGTAGGTGACCCCATTGAAGAATGTGACAATATTTATTCATATTATTGTATTTTAATATTTATGGCTGAAGAATATCAAAAGGAATTGTTATTTTATATATGAAAAAGGAAATTCTGTGTGATCTGGACTCATTTTTACATTAAGCCTGGATTATAGTGAGCATATAGTCACAAAATGTTCAGATAATTCAATTATTTATGAATAGATTTTCTGAGCCTAAAGAAGAGGAGACTATTCCACATATTTCCCTTATTTGAGAATGTTGATTTCTTATTTCAAAGACAAAACTGGATACAAGCTGTGTAGTAAAACTTCTTTTCAATAAGTCATGACAATATCAAAAAATGGGACTTATGAAATCTTTCATTTAGATAATAAAAATAGTTGAGTAATTTAGTTCTTGAATGGTGATATAATAGCTATTTGGAAAAAATTAAGCTTTCAGTGGCATATAACTCCATAAAAATGTGTGAATGGAAGAATTCTAGTGTGGTAGTTTCATTGGCCATTTAATCTGTAAGATGTGTCTATGAAACAGTTGATAATATTACTATTAATCAACAGTACTATGACTGTTCTTATGAAATATAATAATAAAGTATTATTATAACCACAATTGAATAATTAAAGAATTATTTCCTTCACGTGTTCAACACTACTAGTGATTTTAACAGTGAGCAGTAATTGTCTACAAGAAAAAATTACAAGAAGATTTTAATAATAAAACTTCTTTTTATCAAAATAATGAAATTATTTTAATAAATAATTATCTTTTGCAAGAATAACTATAATGGTAATTCTTGAAGAAAACTAACTTTAGAGAAAAAATTTAAGAACTAAGGATAAATCACTCACTAATATTCCAAATAGCTAATTGAAAGATAAGATAGAGAGATTTGATGTGAAATTGTGGATTTAAAAGATCAAAATGAATTCATAGGAGTATTACATCAATACATAGTTGGATTCTATGATTTCACGTCTTTCTGATTGATTCTGAAGGAATTAAAGCACTCAAAAATTGCTGTAACTAAAACTTACTTGTTGGTAACAATGATATAAAATGATAATAAGATGATGATTGGAAAAAACATCAAGAGCAGGCCTCTTTTAAGTCAACAACAGCTCACAGAGTCGTGCCATGGAGCAAACTGAAAAAACAGTGACAGAGAAAATAATAAACCTATTTGGATTATTGATTGCATCATCTGTTGTCACGTAAGATTATCATAATTACTTATTTGATGTTTTTATGTGACTACCAACCCCAATATGGTTGAGAATAAAAGGAGTAAAATATGTAAATCTTCTTTTATTTCAAAATAATCATTGATTTCTCAAAGTTATCAATGTTATTGGCAATTTCATCACAGGTTGTAATTACTGTGAATTTTTGAAGATTCAGTGTTTCACGTAGAATAATCAAAAATGGAATGTAAGTAAAAACTTTTAATTTTACTAGTAAAACTCTAATTATTTTGGGTTGTACCATAGATAATACAGCTCTCCATTAGTCCTTAAAGTTTCAGGAAGATTCATTAAGAATTGTACTTTTAATGAATTCTACGTAGAATTGCAAAAATCAGTTTATGACTGGTTGCTATGAGGTACATCAATGTATACAAGTCCAAAAAGGGTTTTAATTACTCTTTTGGGTTTATCCATGTCAATTCATGAAGAATTGACATGGTTACAGGAGTCTAAGTAGCTCTTTACCTCCTTGGCACGTCAAAATAGCAGGTTACTTGCTATTTTCTTTTGATTTACTGTAGGTGTAACATGGTAACCAAGTTCCCGAAGTGTTTTAGTCTACTAATTGGGCCAAGATCAGCCATGGATCCAAGCTTTGGAGCTATCCACACCGCTGAGGCCTCATAAGTTGGGTACCCTGGCTCTCTTTGATGTCTTTTGTCCCCCTTGCCTATTTTCCACGTCAAAATAGAAATTTAAGCTTCAAGTGAGATATCCACTATGGGTGTACCAAAAGTCCATGTAAGAATACCATGATAATAAGTGCACAAAAGATGCATAACACTATTCTTAGTGTATATGTAACTTGGTATTTCTCACATTCCCATTATCTTGGCATGAAATTAAGAAAAACAAATATTTTCACGGATCTTTTATGTTGTATTGATGATGTGGTATTGAAGTATTTTCCATATTACAACCTCAAAGAGTTAATTTGAGCTTATTCACTCTATGGAGCTACCCTAGGTGAAATTTTGTGTGGAATCCAAATCTGGCCTTAAATCTATGGATTTACTTACTCAATAAAAGGTTATTCATCTTTTCTGAAATCAAAAATGATGAATTCTGAATATATGCATGACTTATGAGTTATGTATAATTCAGAATTTATTTTTAAGATAATTGTGGCCTATTTGGGTATGTAAAATATACCTCAAGGCTCACATTCCCCACCACCAAAAAATAAAATTGTACTACAATTTTATCAATTGTATAAAGAAGAAAAAGGCCCCAAAGGGGGTTAATTTCCACTGTCCAACCTCTTTACATTACTCAGATCAATTAATTTAAAGCACAATTATAGACATATTCAGGATTGTGGCCTTCTTTCATGTCTAAATCTTCTTAAGAGTTTATCTGAGTCAGGTATATCTGATTCTTCCAGCCATTCATCTTCATGTACTGGATTTCTATATCTGACAAGATATTCTCTTTGATTTTTACCCCTCAGTATCCTTTCTTAAATGACTTTCTTTATCTTTTTGTCTTCATTGTGTTCCACTGGTGGTACAGTTAAAGGAGTTGGGTTCCTTAAAGGAAACAATTCTTTAGCAGCTGGTTGATAAGTTTTTATCAAGCTGACTGGAAAGGTGGGGTGTTTATTTTCCAATTAACCACTCAATTCCACTTGAACTGCATTGTTTCCATGTAAGGCAACAATAACAAAAGGTCCTACATAAGAATCTTTAAGTTTCTTTGGTCCTTTGATATTATGAAAATTCAAGGTTGAAACTAGAACTAAGTCCCCTACTCTGAAGTCTGGTACTCTATGACTCTTGTCCCACCTCTGCTTTGCATAATCAAAAGCGTCATTCATACTCTGTTTTGCATGATTTTTCACTTTATCAAGCATTATCTTGAAGCTGGAAGCTGTAGGATGAATTTTAATCAAGTCTTTCCTCAGTGTGTCTGCTGGGAGTCTTGGATTCCATCCTTCTTCTAACATAGCAGAAGTTTGTCCTGTGGAAGAATGGACTGATGTCTTATATGCCAATTATAATGCAGGTATCAGAGTGCACCAGTAATGGGTAAAGCCATCTGAGTCTTTGAATTCTAATCCATAAGCACAGAATCTCCTGATCATGTCTTCTAAAGTTTGAATCATTCTCTCTGCTAGCCCATCTGTTTGAGGGTGATATGCTGTAGAGAATGATAACTCAGTCCCAAACAATCTATGAAGATCGGTCCAAAATGCAGATGTGAACTTGGGATCTCTGTCACTTATGATATTCTTAAATAATACTGTATGAGAAATAACTCTACTCCATAGAAGAAGAGCTGTATCCATAGCTGTGTCATATTTATGACATGGTAAGAATATGGGAGTCTTGCTATATCTGTCTACAATGACTAAACAAGCATTATAAATTTTGTAACCACTTGGAGGAATTACTGTGACCCAATCCATGTGAACAACTTCCCAAGGGGATTTTGGTTCTTGAATATCAATCATAAGTCCAAATTTCTTGCCTGTACTCCTGTTTGCCTTTTGACATATGTCACAGGTATGGCAGTATTCAATGGTTTCTATCCCCAAGATGGCCACCATGCACAGTTCTTCACTTTTTCAAGTGTTCTGTCTTCTGATAGGTGTTCAGAGTATTTGCTATCATGGCATTAATGAAGAATGGTATTGATAAGCAATCTGCTACATAATTTCATTACACAAGAATGTTTGGTTCTATTGTAAATAATCCCATCAAACAAATGAGATCTTCCTTCAGAATAGGAATTTTTCCAAAATTCATCCAGTGCGTTGACCAAAGATGTATCTTTGCAGTCTTCATCTAATAAAGAAGTCAAGATATGGCAATTCTTGTCTTGTTTATAAGATTCTCTGACTTCTTCAAAGAATTCAGTCCCAATATCAGTTATGTTAATTCCTTCAATTGGAATTTGAGGTTCAGCTTCTAAAGGTACATAAGCTGGCCATATGCAAACAGTCGGAAGGTGCATGCAGGCTCAAGTAGTATTACACCTTCATAATCTGTACAGCCAACAATGTAGTACGCAGTACACCTTTGTAAATGTATGCTGCGGGGCAGAGCAAAAGCTGTTCAACAATGTAACATGCAATCACGTCAAGCCATCGAGTCATATATCTCAACTGCATCCCTTTGATGCACCTTGTTGGACAGCTCTGCCTAACTATGGCACAGATGCGCATGTAATCCAAGTTAATGTAAGTGGATCATGGTGGGATGACTGTTTATTTGGATCATACACAAACAGTGGATTCCATCCGTTTCCATTGTCGGGGCAAACAATGACTGGCCCCCCTTGTTCATTGCGCATACTCATTGTCGGGAAGCCACACACTTTCATACGCAGGCAGCTTTCACACGCCTGGAAGAGATTTTACTTCCAGTCTTCCGACCATCTATTTTCTTGGTCGGGTGGTCAGCTTGACTGCAGACACTCACCTGAGGCCAATCAGTGTGGATTTGCTTCAGCCTCATCCGCATTAGGATAATCCTGGCCTATGATTGCTGAGGCTGGTTATGTTTGCATGGGGATCTCCCACTGTGGTTCATTTTCTGCACGTTCTCACGCACCCTGCACACAGAGTTTCGTACACGCATGAGGCAAAGACCCTGATGCCAATCTTGGTGGATTAGTACCCGCCTCAAACTCAATGAGGTGAATGTATATGTGGATCACGGCTCACGGTCGGTGCCCCCTTTGATCATGCCACACATCCCCCCCTGGAAGCCCAGTAGGCATCAGTCAGCAAAAAACTTCACGCAAAATCAAACTCATGTTCGGTGGCATGCCATTGAACATATCTCACCCGCCCACACACAAACATCCCCACAGTGAGATTTCCCTTTGAAAACGCCAACATTGCCCAGTAGGTCCCTGTGCAACAATTAACCTGGGGAGGATACGTTCATTGTTTGCTGTCACACCAGCAAACATGGCTGCATGCCTCTAATATGCCCCTCCACAATAAGTTGCTACAACCCACCCAATTTTGGATATGCTAATGTCAACCTTGTTCCAACAAAGGTTTCGTAACTTGCTGCAGATCCAGCAGTCATATCGGTGCACCCACATTTTGGCCACCTTGCCTTGATATATGCCCCAAATTGGATATGAAAATTATGAGCCCAAGAGGCCCACCCCCAGCAAGATCATGCACGTAACCACAGGCCATCCCCCCTTGACCCCATTGCTGCCTCTCATATAAGTTCCCCACCTGCGCTTATTTGTCTTCATTCCCTTTAGCTAACCCTTCACGATCATATAATTTCCAACTGTCCCCAAATAATTTAAAATAGCCATCATGTCAACCCCTTCACAACCACTTTGCATTGGGATGATTAATATTTGTATTCAAATAAATAGTGATATAACCTTAAATCCTGAGAATTCCCACTTAGCTTCTTGGATTATCATATGGCACAATCAACACAACATATTCGTTTATCTCCCCAAACACCAGCGTGCTATTGGCTCTCTACCTGGAACTCTTGCCAAAACGTTGATACCATTCCTTGGGGAACCAAAAACTTTCATGCACTGTGGTCCTGGTGGGGCATGGATTGAAAATTGCCAATCCAATCCTACTCAAATATTATTTGTTGAGGGAGTATTTATGACTGATGCAAATGATCCCTCCTCATCTCAGAAACCCAATCTAGCATTGAAGTTCTTCACATGGTATCCAAACATTTTATTCATAATGGAAAGCTTTCAAACACAAGATTTCAAGCTTAAAATGCCCAAAGAATATGACTGTAATACTCATAGTCAATGTCAACTCTTTACTCCAACATTTCCCGCTTCAAACTTGACGCCATCTTCATATCCTGCTTGTAAGGTTTGACTATGAAACAATGAGTAAAAAACTACTAATTTATTACTTATTGTACTCTGAATGTCCTTTTGAATTGAAAATAAGATTAAAAATATAATAGAAATAAATAATTATTATTATTATGGCGTAAAATAATTATATTATTAAGTAAATATAATAATATAAGTTATATTATAAAAATATAATATAATAAATAAATATATTAATATAAAATAATTAATATATTTTAAAAGCACTTTATTATTGTTACCAACAGATAATAATGAAACAATAAAAAAAATACTAATTTATTACTTATTGTACTCTGAATGTCCTTATGAATTGAAAATAAGATTAAAAATATAATAATAATAAATAATTATTATTATTATGGTGTAAAATAATTATATTATTAAATAAATATAATAATATAATTTTTATTATAAAAATATAATATAATAAATAAATATATTAATATAAAATAATTAATATATTTTAAAAGCACTTTATTATTGTTACCAACAAATAATAAAGGCATAAAAAATTGTTTTTTATTAATAAAAAACAATTAATAACAATAATATTACCAACATTAAAGCTATAAATTAATATAAATACTATTTACATTAATTAAAGAATTATTAAAAGAATAATATAGAGAAAAAACCTACTTTTAACACTTAATATAATAATTTTGGGAGATTTTACGCCAAATAATGTAAATACAACTTATACAAATTGTTTTTTTGCAATAAAAATAGAGAAATTACAAATATTCTTGATTTTTTACGTGGAAATGAGTTTTTAGAGAGATTTTTAACAAAAACAGTTAAACAAATGATTTAATCACGTCAAAATTGATGATTATAATAAAGATGAACTTTGGTCTTCAATAATATAAAAGTTTTATATATAAAGAATAAAGTTATTAATTGTTTTATGTGTGGATGTTCATGGGGAATCCAATGGTACAATTTATTTCACATGTTGTTTCATTGGGTTCTGAAATAAATAAGGATTTATGGTTTTTATAAGGTATTATTCCTTATAACTCATTAAATATTGACTTTACAGATATTCCATAAAACTGGTATATGTGTATTTTACCATAGGGAATCCAATAGTATAATTTATTTCACATGTTGATTCATTGGGTTTTAAGTTAAACCAAGATTTGTATCAATTTATGGTATTTTTTGTATTTTTAAGTAATTATTTTTAATGTGTAATTATTCTAAGTAATTTTAGTATAATTATCTTAAAGGTATAATTATTTTGAGTCTTTCTTGTGACCTTATTGGGTATGTGGTCATATCTAAAAGGCTCACATTCCCTACCACCAAAAAAGATTGTACCACAATCTGATAAATGTGATTAGGGTATCATCCACTGTCCTACCTCTTCAGTAGACTTTATCAGTCTTGAAGCTCAATAATTCTTGATTTTATTATTCTTTAGGTTTTCTTCCATGTCTAAACCTCCTTAGTAGCTTATCAGCATTTGTTATATCTTTCTCAAGTAGCCATTTATCTTCTTGAGTTGGATTTCTATACCTTACAAGGTATTCTCTTTCCTTTTTGTTTCTTGTCTTCCTTTCTTTAAGGACTTGCACAATTTTCTTTTCCTCTCCTCCTTCCAAAGGGGGAATTTCAAGTGGGGTTTTATTTCTTAGTGGAAATAATTCCTTGTCACTTGAGCTGTAAAGTTTTATTAGACTTACAGGGAAAGTTGGGTGTTTGTTCATTAAATCACCTGTGAGTTCCAATTGTACAGCATTGGGTCCATGAAGTGCTTTTATCATAAATAGTCCTACAAAGGAATCTTTCAATTTCTTTGGTCCTTTTATGTTATTAAAATTAAGAGTTGATACTAAGACCAAGATTCCTATTTTGAAATCAGGTGGCTTATGACTTTTGTCCCATCTTTCCTTTGCATATTTGAAAGAGTCTTGCATGAATCTTTTTGCATGGTGTCTTGCTTTGTCAAGCATTATTTTAAAACTGCTTGCTGTTGGATGTATATCCACTAAGTCCTTTTTGAGGGTATCATAAGGAAGTCTTGGATTCCAACCTTTTTCTAGCATTGCTGATGTTTTGCCAGAGGAAGAGTGGATTGATGTTTTATATGCAAGTTCAAGGGCTGGTATAAGTGTACACCAATCATGGGTAAAACCATCAGAATCTTTGAATTCTAGCCCATAAGCACAGAATCTTCTGATCATGTCCTCTAAGGTCTGTATCATTATTTCTGCTAAACCATCAGTTTGAGGATGGTAAGCTGTTGAGAATGATAACTTTGTCCCAAACAAGTTATGGAGATTTGTCCATAATGCTGAAGTGAACTTTGGTTCTCTGTCACTTATAATGTTTTGGAATAAGCCTGTGTGGCTGATGACTTTATTCCATATCATTATGGCTGTGTCCATAGCTGTATCATCTTTGTGACTTGGTAGGAACATGGGAGTTTTACTGTACCTGTCAACTAACACTAGGCATGCATTACAACTCCTGTCTCCTCCTGGAGGTAATGCTGTTACTCAATCCATATGAACTATTTCCCATGGGGATTTTGCTTCTTGGATTTGGATCATCATTCCAAATTTCTTTCCTGTGGCTCTATTGGCTTTTTGGCATCTGTCACAGGTTTGGCAGTACTCTGCAACATCTTTCTTCCAATTAGGCCACCAAGAGCAGGTTTTCACCCTCTCTAGTGTCCTATATTCTGAGAGATGTCCAGATGCAACACTATCAGACACTTATGTAAAATAGTGCTTATTAGTGTTCTATCTGTTAAGGCCATAACACATGTGTGTTTTGTTCTGTGGTAAAGGATTCCATCAAGGAGGTGGAATCTTCCTTCATCATATGCTTTTTTCCATGTTTCATCTAGTTTTGATGAAAGTGATGGGTCTTTGCAGTCTTTCATTAGAAGTTGGCTTAAGATATGGCAATTTTTGTCTGTCTTATAGCTTTCTTTAACTTGGTTAAAGAATTCTGTGCCAATGTCTGTAACACATATTCCTTCTATATGGTGCTCCTCTTGTGGTACCCATGCTGGATTATCAGGGGTATTTGCTAGAGCCCATATGCTAAGTCCATCTGCATTTTTATGGATATTACCAGATTTACGAACAATAGTCATATTTCCTCTGTATTCTTGGATAGCAATTTTCCATCTCAGCATATGTCTATTTGGAGTCTTCATATTTAATAGTGATTTCACAGCATTACAGTCTGTGATTACATCAAATACTGTGCCATCCAAATAATAATGCTGTTTTTCTGAAGCCCACACTAAGCATAAGCATTCCATTTGGCTTGCTCCATACATTGCTTCTGTTGGCTTTATCTGCCTTGAAATGAAAAAAATTGATCCTTCCACTGGTTTATCATTGATAATTTGTGTTTGGTGAAGTGAAGCACCTAGTCCTTCTCCACAAGCATCAATGTATAGTTTAAAAGGTAGTTTCCAATCTGGCATTAGAAGAAATGGGGCATTTGTTAAGGAATTTTCCAATTCTTCATATGCCTTGACCCTTTCTTCTGTCATTTCATAGACTGTTTGTTGGTCACATAGCTTATACAGGGATTTAGCAATTTTTGCAAAGTCTTTCATATGCTGTCTGTAGTAACCAGCAAATCCTAGAAATGATTGCATTTCTTTTTTGGTTTGAGGCATTGGCTTAAGTAGTACTGCTGCTACTTTATTCTTGTCTATGCCTAGACTAAGTCCAGATACAACATGTCCTAGTGCTTTTTATTCACTGTATGCAAAATGACACTTTTTCAAGGAAATTTTCATATTCACTTGGACTATCTTTTGTAGTACCCTTTCTAGTCTTGTAAGGTGATTTTCCCAAGCTTCTGAGCAAAGTATGATATCATCAATGTAGATAATTAACCATCCTTCTGATAATTCTTCAGGAAATATGGTATTCATCATTATTTGATAATGGGAAGGTGCATTTTTTATGCCAAATGGCATTGTTAAGTATTCAAAAATTCCACAGTGGACTATTATCCTCAGTAGTTTTTTGGCATTGTCTGTTAAGACATTTTGGTGAAAACCTTTTAAGGCATCCATGGCTGTAATGAGCTTATGTGAGCCTTAGAGGTAATTTCATGTACCCAAAAGACCACAAATACAACAATAACATATTAATATAAATAAAATAAATTTATTTATATTATTAAAATCAAAATAAAAATATAAATATAAAATTATATTAAAAATAAAAAAAATTAATTACAACTTAAGAATAAAAATACTTTAAATTTTGTAAGTATAAAATTACATTTATACTTGAAAAAATTAAGTAAAAATGAAATTTTAACAAAATTGTGAAAAAATAAATAAATTTGGAAAAAAGTTAAATAAAAATTATTATAACTTTTGATCCAATAAATAAACACATAAAAATTATTTCACCATTGGATTCCTCATAAAAAATCAAGTGGGGTCACCTCTGAGTGAAATTCTTGTAACTCAACTCTAAATAAGCTTAAATTAAGTTTTTAGTATTTTCAATACAAAAGTTGAAAATCCTCAAAACTTCAACTTAATTCACACCACATGTGGTGTTAACCATCAATTTTTGTGTTAAAATTGAGGTGTTGTGTTTAGTTTAGAAGTTATGAGGAATTGAAGTATTTTCAATTGAATTCAATTGAAATGTCAAAATGTGCGCGTGTATTACATAAGTGAACTTTGATTTACATATGAGGAATGAATTATTACTGTATTGTACTGTACAATTCAATTGAATTACATATGTAAATTAGAAGTATAATAAATGATGAGGAATTAAAGGAAAAAATAAATTGGAAAGATTAAAATTGGGGGGAAAAGGAACTCTAGCTCTAAGGGGGAGCTAGACCCCCAAAATCCTTTCTGAAAGGCGTGGGATGTAAAAATTCACGCAAAAGTTCATCACTTTTGGCCTGGAATTGAGTTACAGGGTCTGTGAACTCAATTGATGATGAGGTTTTGATACCAACTGGGGTAGTTTTAGCTGTTGCCAAGAGGGTAAACCTACCCTTAAGATAAAAAAATCATAGTAAAAACAGTTTTAACTGGTTTCTACGCCCCTGCACACATTCTGACGTGTTTTGAAGGCTCTAGGCCTGGTATTGCTATAGTAATGGCTGATTTAATGGTCTAAAATGGCTAAAAATGGCTTA
Source organism: Austropuccinia psidii (assembly GCA_023105745.1). Classification (NCBI taxonomy): domain Eukaryota; kingdom Fungi; phylum Basidiomycota; class Pucciniomycetes; order Pucciniales; family Sphaerophragmiaceae; genus Austropuccinia; species Austropuccinia psidii. The sequence continues at coordinate 43,549,295 of JALGQZ010000005.1, read as the reverse complement.
AACCAGCCTTTTTTGGTCTAAACCAGGGTTCAATGATTCCATAATTGGCTTTTCTGTTTTCAGACTGTTTTTCACGACTGACAAGAGTCAATTTTACTTTTGGAGTAAGAGAATTGATGGCTATGAAAGAATGTCTTCTTTGCCCCTCTTTTCTCTTCATGTTAGAATCTTTTCCTTTTATTAATTAGTTTAAAACTGTTAAACCAATCAATAAAAGATTCCAACCACCTTTTTTAAATCATTTTGAACCTTTTAACCACGTGAAAAAATCATTATAATCATTGTTTGTAACTCTTATAATCATTTTTACCCCTGAACCACCCCAAAAGTGAATTAAAGCATCTTTCATCACTGTTAACTTTGTCACTTTGTTTCCAAATTCACTCTGGTCACTTTTGGGCGTGTTTTCTCTTTAATATTCTTTTTAAAGACTTTTTTCTTTAATTAATTGCCTGCAGTTCTTTGCTCAATTAATTCCAATTGAAATTGCTCTTGAAGAAATTTCTTTTGTAGCCTTAAAATATCTCTTGTAGAGTATTTTTTGGATAAATATTTATTGTTGGTAAAACAATAAATTTTTATAATATTATTGTTTTATACTAATAAAGTTATAAACAATAAATTTGGCGTGTTTTCTCTTAAAAATAATATTCTTTACTATTTTTAATTGATTTTTACCTTATACAAATTTTTGAGGACAGGAAAAGTACTTGATTTTTAATCAAAGTTTCATATCCACACCTTACAGCTTAGCCTGTGACAATTGTGTCAATGTCTCATGGATCCTGGGTATGGAATACCTGTCTGGAATGGTATAAGTGTTCAGGGCTCTGAAGTCTCCTACCATCCTTAATTTTCCATCATGCCAAGCTATAATGACAGGTGTAGTAACTTCTACCTGTTCATTATATCCAACCTTTCTTAATACTCCAAGGTCCATTAATTCTTTAATGTGTACCTCTAAGGCTTCTCTAGCCCTTGGACTAGATGGGTAAGCAGGTCTCCTTAGTAAAGGTGGGAAAGGTTTTTCCACATTAAGAATTATATCCACTTCATGTCCAATTATGGCACCTAGTGGCTCTTTGTCAGTTGCAAAGGCATTTTTGTACTTAAATAAGAGGTCAATCAATTTTTCTTTCATTCTTTCTGTTAATTCTTGATTGAATTCTGCCTCTTTAATTTTGTTTTTTGTTATTTAAGAAGCCAAACTTTTGTCTTTTATTGTCTCCTATGGTAAAATATCTATCCTTTTGGTTAGAGATATCTATACCATAGATTGATAAGTAGTCATTCCCAAGTATGAAGTGATTACTAGTACAGGTGTCCATGACTACAAACTCTACTTTGATTCTGACACATTGTGAGGGATGAGGAAAAATTAGTGTTAAGACAATTATTCCAAGGGGCTTCATGCTTTCACTTGCACTACTAAATTTGACACCTGGTATTGGCATAAGTTTTTCTTGCCAGTCTGGGACAATGTTTTTCAAATAAACTTTTCCAACACAGGTGCAATATGCTCCTGTATCCAAGCTAAATTTTCCTTCTTGGTTATCAACCATAACAATACTTATACTTGATTTTCCAGCTGTATATCCCATTCCTCTTGCAGGTTTGGTTCTATACATTTTTGCATCTTGTATATTTGTCAGGTTTGTGTCAGATGTCCGAACTTGTGGTAAGTTTGAGTTAACATCCAGTACTTCATACATTATATCAATATTATTAATTTGTGAATTAATTATATTGATTTCGTCACTTTCAGAGCTTTCTGACTCTTCTGTCTCTTTTTCAGAGTCAGATTCCTCTGCTTTGTCATTGTGGTTTTCTGTTTCCACAATTTCATTAATCTTTGCCTTTTTGAGGCAATTATTGTCTAAGTGTCCAATACCTCCACATTTATGGCATTTTCTTTGCTCATTACTGTTGGATGTATTGGGTTTGAAGGATTATTTTGATTTATCTTTTTTGATAAATGGTTTATTTGGGCTTTTAATGTCCAATTTCTTCCAAGTCCTGCCAATTTTTGTTCTTGTCACTATATCTTCTAGTGCATTTATATACTCTTCTGTGGAGCATGGTTCTATACACCTGCTTCTTAGGGCATGTTCTAGTTCCCCTCCACATTTCTTAAGTATTTTCATGTGCACCATTTTTTGTGACATTTCTGGGTACAGTGCATTAAGCCTTTCCACTTGTTTCAAGAACCAAGTTAAAGGTTTATCTTTGTCTGGGTCAAAGAAATAATTTTCAAATGTATTTTCTATTTTATACCTCCAGGCATCATTTGCCCACTTGGTGATTATTTCTTGTTTCCACCAAGACCAGGTATTTTTACCATTTGTTTGTCTTATGCCATAATACCATCTTTTTGCAGATTTCTCAAACAATGAATGTAATCTTGCAGTGATTAATTCATCTGGTATGGAATAGTCTTCTTGTAACATGTGGTCATATTCACCTTCTCCTGTGAATGTTGGCCATTCTTTCAATTGAGGTGCTTCCTTCATTAAGACTTGGTTGTTGTCTTGATGACTCAAGTCTGTTATGAAAGGATTTTTCAATTCCTCTTTTGGTTTGACAGGGCTTCTTATATGAGAAAATGGTGTAGATAACTTTGGAATATTTACCTTAGCCTCATTAATTTTATCCATTTTTTCAGTAATAAGCCTTATTTCACTTTGAATGTCATCTTTCAGATGCATTCTTGCTTCATCACTTTTTTCCACATGGTCCAAAAGTAATTTTTGGTGTGATGAAGTCTTTTCTTCAAATTTTTCTACAGAAATACTTAATTTGTTTAATTTTTCTGTAAGATTGTCAATGCTCACATAACAATTGATTGTCAAAGTCTTGTCTTTGATATCTTTTATGTATTTATAAAATTCTTGTTGTCCTTGTATTAATTTTTGAGTATTGTCAATCAAAGTCTTTGGTTTATTATTTTCAACAATAAACTTAATGTTGTCAATTTCTTTCTTGTTTTGTACAACAATTTTTGTTAAAGAAGATAAATTGTTATTTATTTCTTGTAGTGATAATAAACTATCTTCAATTTCTTTTAGAGGTAATATACTGTTTTTAATTTCTGTTAAATTATTTACAACATCTTTGAACAAGGTTATTTCTTTGGGAAATGAGGTTGTCTCATTCTTTGCTCTTCCTTGTCCTTGAATTCCATCAAGGTTCTGGCCATGTTGAAAACATTGTCCATGGCATCTTTTTGGATTTTTGGGATCCTGTAGCTTGGGGAATATGGTTTCCTCCAATTCTTTTTCTTGTTCTTCTTCCCTTCTTGGGGAAGTGGGTTGGCTTGGGGCTTGCTGGTAGAAGCTACTGGGGCTTCTTCCTTGGTTTCCTCCCTCTTTTTGGTGTGGTAATCCTTGATTTTTTTGATTTGAGGTTTGGATGACAGTGGATTCCATCCATTGGAGTATTTCACTATCTCCTCCTCTTTGAGGAACTTTTTCAGGATGTGCCAGGAGTTCATCACTCCTTGGTGTATTTGAGGCAGCATTTCCCAATCTTTGTCCTTGTACACTGTGTAATACTGCTTGTACTGGCTCATGTAGATGTCTATTTGAGCCCTCTGAATGTGATTTGTACCTATTTGAGTTACTCATACTTAGTTCCAATTCAGGTTCAGATATCATGGGCATTTCTGGGACTTGCCTTTGGGATAAGGCACTTCCTTGTGTGGATTCTGTTCCACTGGGGATATTGCCCTTTCTTTTCCCTTTTGAGGGATTAATTATACCTCTGAGTCCAGCTCCATCTGATTGGATGGAGTATTGGGAACCTCTTCTGGTAGTCATAATTTAAGAAATAAGAAAAATAAAAGTATTTTAGAATAAAAATTCTTTTTATGGCAATTATAAAAGAGGTGCTCACCTTCAGAGTCTTGAATGGTGGGTCCTGGAAAGTCTAATTTCTTAGCTTTCTTTCTTTTAGTGATAACTGGTGTTGGAGAACTTTGACAAGTTTCTTCCACCAATCTCTCAACAGTAGCTTGGTTGTCTTCTGTTGGGTTATCTTCAAACACTAAAAAAGACAAATAAATATAAGTCTTTTTATAAGAAGTGTTTATTTTTTGGCAAGATATGGCAATTTTCCACGTAGAAATTGGTTTTATATCTTTGAAAAATTGAAATAAATAAAGAAATGAATAAAAATGAAATAAAAAATAACTTTTTTTTTTTTTTATTGGTTTTTAATATTTTTTGTTATATTTTTTTCATATTTTTTGTTTTTTAAAAAATAAAAAAAAAATGAATATGATTCTTTGTAAAATTGAATTAGAATAAAAATTATTTTTAATTTATAAAATATCTTTTTTAATTACTAGAGTTACTCAAAGAAAGTTCTTGCAAGTCTAAGGATGTGAAAAACCATGTGTAAGACATTACAATTGCTTTCCAAATGCCTCAATAGCTTTTAAAATCAATAAAATATAAAATTATTATAGAATTTTATGATTATAAATATAATTTATTATTGGATAAACCCAATTAGAATCTTTTAAAGGTATTCTAAGTAAATATCATGGCCAGGCCTCCAAATTTAAGGTTTGACTATGAAACAATAAGTAAACAATTACTAATTTATTACTTATTGTACTCTGAATGTCCTTATGAATTGAAAATAAGATTAAAAATATAATAATAATGAATAATTATTATTATTATGGCATAAAATAATTATATTATTAAATAAATATAATAATATAATTTATATTATAAAAATATAATATAATAAATAAATATATTAATATAAAATAATTAATATATTTTAAAAGCACTTTATTATTGTTACCAACAAATAATAATGAAACAATAAGTAAAAAATTACTAATTTATTACTTATTGTACTCTGAATGTCCTTATGAATTGAAAATAAGATTAAAAATATAATAATAATAAATAATTATTATTATTATGGCGTAAAATAATTATATTATTGAATAGATATGATAATATAATTTATATTATAAAAATATAATATAATAAATAAATATATTAATATAAAATAATTAATATATTTTAAAAGCACTTTATTATTGTTACCAACAAATAATAAAGGCGTAAAAAATTGTTTTTTATTAATAAAAAACAATTAATAACAATAATATTACCAACATTAAAGCTATAAATTAATATAAATACTATTTACATTAATTAAAGAATTATTAAAAGAATAATATAGAGAAAATAACCTACTTTTAACACTTAATATAATAATTTTGGGAGATTTTACGCCAAATAATGTAAATAAAACTTATACAAATTGTATTTACAATAAAAATGGAGAAATTACAAATATTCTTGATTTTTTACGTGGAAATGAGTTTTTAGAGAGATTTTTAACAAAAACAGTTAAACAAATGATTTAATCACGTCAAAATTGATGATTATAATAAAGATGAACTTTGGTATTCAATAATATAAAAGTTTTATATATAAAGAATAAAGTTATTACCTTTTTTTTGTATTTATTTAATGTTTTTGATGCGTCTGAGGGGAAAACAGAGTAAAAAGAGCTCTATTTATTGTAAATACCTCCCTCCTAGAGTCCAACAGGATTCTAGTAGACGTGTAGTGATCATATCCACCGGAAATGATCAATATTACAAGGTTTGGAGATGATTACATCATGATCAAACCATATTACATCATTATTGCACCATTATTTAGAGTTATCACTATAACTCTAAAGTTGATGACATCAGAGGCTTGGAAGAACCCCAAATTTCGTGGATTTTATCATTTTTAATCATAAACTAATAGTATTCACCAATTTTGTCACTAATATGACTGTTAAACTCAAATTAAGGTGACAGTGAGTGATCATAAATGCTCAAATTAAACTCAAACTTTGATCTTTAATAACTTTTAAGTTTTACACGCTAAAGAAATTGAGAGAGTGAATTCCGATAGCCTGACATAATCTTATTATGCTTCCAAGAGCATTTCATTAAATCATCAAAACTCTAATTTTGATGATTTTCCTTGTAACTCATCTTTTCTGTCGAAGTTCAATATTTTAAACTTCAAACCTTGATTTCAGGGGGTTATACCCTGAATTTGATAATAAAAATAACATCATTCTTCACGAATGAACCAGTAGAATCCAACTGTGTACTTTTTTTTGAAGTTTGGACTACTTTCACAACAAAGTGGTCAACAGCTCTGTTGCTTTTTATTAATATTTCATCATAGGTTTTAACCTTGTTGATAATTTGTAAAATAAAGTTCATATCTGTGTTTTTACAGTAATTACATGGTAACTTTATTTTTGGTTCATCACTCTATCTTGTATAGTTCAAGAGATATTAGCTATGATCCTTGAATATATGCATTGACCAAAAAAGTCCATATATTCAGGTTAATTCCCTAAGTATTAACTTTGGAAATTAGCTTATTAATTGTTTTATGTGTGAATGTTCATGGGGAATCCAATGGTACAATTTATTTCACATGTTGTTACATTGGGGTCTGAAATAAATAAGGATTTATGGTTTTTATAAGGTATTATTCCTTATAACTCATTAAATATTGACTTTACAGATATGCCATAAAAATGGTATATGTGTATTTTACCATGGGGAATCCAATGGTATAATTTATTTCACATTTTGATTCATTGGTTTTTAAGTTAAACCAAGATTTGTACCAATTTATGGTATTTTTTGTATTTTGAAGTAATTATTTTTAATGTGTAATTATTCTAAGTAATTTTAGTATAATTATCTTAAAGGTATAATTATTCTGAGTCTTTCTTGTGACCTTATTGGGTATGTGGTCATATCTCAAAGTCTCACACTGCTGTTTCATCATTGATTTCCAAGCAAAAACTGATACAATTACCCAGTGGATCAGACCTCCCCATGATGACCCTGCCCCATGCCATTATTCAAACCCCCCTCCTCCCTCATCAAAAGACCGGACTAGCTTTTCTCTGGGATTGAGAAATCCCCAATGGCCAATCAGCCCGTAACCTTTGGGCCACCTCACCCCCAGGATCCACTTTTAATGCCAGGCACATCATTACAAACAAGGTCGTTAGCTCATAGGAATCCCTTTTGACCAATACCCCTCTTGGAGGGCTGCTCACAGATGATATGGGATTAGGTAAAACCATTCAGGCCATTGCTCTAATTGGTACCTCCAAGGAGCAGATGATTGCAAACCCCCATCGCTCCACGCCCATCATGATCATCTGCCCCCCTTGCTTAATTACCAATTGGCAATCAGAAATATCCAAGCATGCTCAGGCTGGAGCGCTGCATGCCAAAATCTACCATGGTCCCACTCGTTACTCATTATCCGAGGCCGAGATCCTAAAATATGATATCATCATCACTTCTTACAATACTATCACCCAAGAATTTAAGCAAACCAATACCTCTACATCATTCATTTTTCAAATCAATTGGCATCGTATAATTTTGGATGAAGCACAGTGAGTGGCTGAGCTTAAATGATTCAGATTACCTTTTATATCCAATAAACCTTTCCCCATCTTATAGCTATATTTGGTCTCAATATACTGCCACTCACCGTGCCATTAATAGCCTCCTTTCATCCCATCGAATATGTTTAACGGGCACACCTATTCACAACACCATTTATCACCTTTTGGGAATAATATCATTCATCACTCAACCCCAGAGCGCCGATCAAGATAACTGGTCAGCATTAATCCTGAGTAGTCTTTCCAAAGGTTGCAATGATATTTTGCATTTGGCATTGCGGAATTTAAGTTTGCGCCACACCAAAACCACACATCTCAAATCCCTCCCCACTATTAGCCATCATTATGAGCTGCTCCCACTCAACCCGACCATGCAGCAAGAATATTCCACATTATATGAAGAATTCCTATCATCCAAAAGCAAAGGACCAGGAGAATTTTTCAGAGATATTAATAAGCTGCAAATATGTTGTAACCATCACATCATGCTTAACACAATTGTGGAGGCAGATTTGGAAGACCCCGAGGGCAGGAGCACTCAGGATACCTCCCCAACAATCACACAAACTACTGTGGATGTGGAAACATGCATGATGAGTAGTAAAATTGCACACCTCCTACAAAGCTTAATGAAGAACAAACAAACAAGGTGTGGTCCAACCAAATCGGTGGCTTATACCCAATGGACCCAATTTCTTCATTTGTGTGTTAATTCTAATATGCATCCATTACCAATTGAATCCATCTGACTTTTTTATATTGTATAATTGGTATTGCACTTGCCCATCACTCTATTTTTTCAGCACGAATTGATTGAACAATTACAGCACGAGCACAGGAGAAGGCACTGGAGAATTTCTTCAATAATCCTGAATGTGAAGTACTGATTGAATCCATTGCCGCAGTTGGAACTGGCCTCAATATAACTTGTGCTAATATGGTCTATTTAATGGTGAGGGGACCCCCAAAATTCTGCCCTGATTTGCGGCCCCTGACATCCACATTTCCAGGAGCCCAATTGAAACCCAGCCATTGAGGCTCAGGCTGTTGATCGATTCCATTGTATTGGCCAACAACAACCTGTAAAGGCCATCCACTATATCACTCCTCATTCAGTTGAGGTCAACATGTGGAAGATACCTTTCAAGCTCATCTTTGACCCTAATTGTATTGCTATTATAAAATCCTTCCTTATGGAAATCCCATTTCCCAAACACCAATAGGTCCAAGAAAAAAAAAACATTAACTGCGTGAGCCTTACTGATATTATATATTTTGCGTTTGACCAAGTTGATCACACCTGCACACCCTGGCACAGGTCCAAAATTATGAACACCATGAGCTGGATTGCTCCTTCAATATTTCCTCAATGAAAACGAGAAATAGAGTATTATTTCTAAGGGAGACGGTGATACAGTCCAACTCATATTGTCTATATTCTGACATATTTAGAAAGTTGTTGCATCTTTAAGAAATAATAATCAGATTGTATTACACCTGCACAAATAATTCACAAAATGTTAATTTGTAAAGGTGCTATACATTTATATTACTAAGTTATTGCAGAGCATCACCATTCGGCCTAATGACTGGCATGTCAAGTATTTTGAGGGTGCTAGTCTGCATCTTACTACAGCTTTTGAGCCAATCTTGATCAAATACCGGAAATGATAAGCCTTCCGGAATATCACCATCATCTGGCAATCTATCAATAGTTTTTTTACCCTTTTTTTTAATGCGATTACAAAACTCTATGTCTTGATCCATTTTTAATACCAATTCATTAAATAACTGGGAGCACCAGCGTAATCCCACTTTGCGGTAAACTTGACGGCCATTTTCCAGTACCTCCTCAGTATCTGAACATACTCAAGGGTCATTGAATTGTGATGCTAGAATGGGAAATTTAGCCGTATCACACCATTCACGACGGCGCTCACACATCTGCACATAATCAAGTAGATCATCATCAGTCTTTGCTCACAATGAAGAAGAGATACATTAACTAACCCTTTGACGAATCTTTGCAAGCTTTTGATTCTCCTTCTTTTTAACCAAATAATCGGCATCCTTTTGAATAGACTTCCATTCTCTTTTCAAATAAGTGAAATATTGCTCCATTAAAGCCTCCACGACCCCATAGTTATTATGATCCTTGTTCCAACAGTAATGATGATACCCAGTGCTGACCAGTGCGAGACGGAATGTACGGTAAAACACCATAGACATCAGCTCATTGAACGGATGTTGCCATGAGCTCTCCCAGTCCCAAGTGAATCGCTTTAGTCCTAGCTTGTGGAGCTCATTTTTGCAGTAGCTTTGGAAACCCTGAGACTGAACCTGTGTTGATGGCTCATTGCAAACATCCTCGGGGACATATCCAAGATGACCAGCCACTTGAATTGCAATTTCACGCTCTTCTGTGCTTGGGGGTGCTGGTAGTGAGGAAAAATCCTTATCCCTAACTTTGAGTAGGAACAGGCAATGGGCATGTACTTCTGATCTCATTCCATGGACATTCTCTGGAAGTTCTGCTTTCAGCCATTTCTGTTGCTCCTTCTGGCTTGCACGTTTTGCCACATTGTGAGCTTTACAAGCCTGGTTCCTTTGCTGTTTAACCTCAGGTTGATCAAGCATACTCTGGGAAAGGGGCATTTGAGGATGGGTGAACTCACTATTTGACTGAGTGCCATGCTCATGGGCCGTGAAATTGTCCCTCCTTGGTTCATCATTTGTTTCCATTTGAGTCGGAGACATGTTCTCATCCTAATCATCCACCATTTTTTCTCTTGATGAACTGGCATGAGCTGTTCTTGGTTTGGAGGCATATGGATGATGACGTCCAGTGACTTTCTCTTTATGGACCAGAGGTGAAGATGCATAAAGTTCATCACCTGCCATGCACATCATCAGTTAACACATCAAAAAATTAATGAAGACTGGTCATACTCACAATCTTCAATTGGCTCCTGAGATCGTACTGACTTGCCTTTAGGTGCCATATCTAACCCATGAAAAAAAATATCAAATTGTGAAAAAGGTTATACTCCGAAATTGAAATGACTTACTTTGATGAAGCGTCAATCCTGGATTTGCCTCCAACAGACCACTCCAAGTTACATTCTCCAATGGTCTTTTTTGTCGCCCCCCATCCACGCGCCTTTCATCACCCACATGAACCTGAGATCCTGATGGAATATTCAGGGTTGGCTGTTTACTTTGGCCAAAGGGATCCTGGGATGCGACTGGATTCTGACTGGGATTAAGGAGGAACTCATGTGGAAATTTTGATTGGGGATTAGCATTTGATGACATTTGAGGAGTGCCTTCTGGCCCCTGAGACACATGCGTTTGTGTATTAGTGGGATTCGGGGGAATTTGAGTGACAGAAATATTTGGGATTGACCAAGTGCTTGAAGCTGGAGCCTTTGGATTTCCCACATCAATGTTAAGACCTGATACATTCATTGAGGATGCGATAGGGGTTGTGAGAGGAATGTTGGGACTCAATGGTGACTGTGTTTGAACATATTCTATGCTAGATTCACTATCTGAGTCATGAACAAAACCTGAACAGGATTTATGTGACTTGGAAGATGACATAAGGGCCTAAAAAGTACAGTAATATTTTTAACTAGATAAAACACCTCAGTATTATGATAAAATAGAGCGATATGAGATGAAATATTTTCAAATTTAGAATAGAGGAATTCTATGAATATTTGGAACCAAGTGTTGTGTGGAAGTCCAATAAGACTCTTTTTAGGAGAATCCTCCCTGCCTCCTCTTGAGCTCATCCACTTTTGTCAGAAACCACCCTGCACGGCCTACCACCATATAATGTAATATTCCCTTGATCTCAAAGGGGACCCATCATCCATAAGTAATCATATTCGGTAACATTTCTGCCTCCCCATTGTCACATTTTGTGAGTTATCCAAACTGCCGATATATGCATTGAAATTCCACAGCATCGTACATCTGTAAAGGGTTATATTCATGAAGGATATACCCACAAAAGAGACATCACCTTTTAAAGAAAGGTGAGACAATCCAGATCACATTCCAACCGATTAAAAGCCTTCTGCACTCAAACCAAATACCAAGAATTTAGCTGCACTCAAACCCCTTATGTAATAGAGTTATATTGTTATGTCTGTAATAAGGTTTAAGCCATGTACAATGGCATGCCAGCGTACATGGTTTGAATGTCAATCTCCTAAATTCAATATTGACACATCCCTATTGGAACGCCCCTCAAGGGTCAAAACTGCAGTATCGCCATGTGTAAATAAAATAGAATATGTATGAGCATTGAGCAGCATGGCATTTTACCCAATTAAACTCCTAACCCATTCCGCCATCCAGATGAGACATGTTACACTCTATCAGCTGCAGCTCACGCACCATTACAAATGGGATAAAATTCCCATCTGGCTAAAATCATCTCCCCCTTCATAAATAATCACTCAATTTTTTTGCCAATTAATAACACTCCTAAACACTTTCACATCAGCCATAGATATTTATACACAAACCAACCGTACTCCCAATTCCTGCAACAATGACAACCCGCCGCTATTCCTCAATGCATATATGCATGTGTCAACACTGCTCAACTCAAACACACTCTTCTCCTGAGGGTGGTAGGCCTGGAGTTGCCTTCACACCTTTCCAATATAAAAAGCACATTAAAAAGCTCAAATCAACCATTGCACCCAAATCTCTTCCAAACATCCCTACTTCTGCATCAGGATATGAGTGCCCACAACTTCTATTGGATCAAATATTACCAGCTGATTATTCAACATTGGCCCAAAGCACCTTCTCCACAGCACCGGGTCTCAATTCAACTGCACAGAAACCATACAGCAGCAGTCAAACCCTTCCCCCACAAGACCTTGGAATGATAATATCTGCCATTCTATCATTAAGGTATAATATACCCCGCAGGGCTTCACGCATTCTCAACCCTGCCCTAAAACTGCTGATCAAGTCCAGCATCTCAAGCTCCTGTGGTCCCCCCACTCCTGCCTTCCATATACCTCAAGATCTGAGTACCATATTTGAACATCTCCAATTGGAACCAGTGATTCAAAACTATATATGTTGTCCTCAATGTTTCTCTCTTAATGGCCTTACTGAATCAGTCACAACTGACCAACCCCACTTTCAACGCCATAATGACCCAAATGATCATGATCCCCCTTGCACACAATCATTAGGCAAATTCATCTATTCATTTGAAGCCCACACCCAAAACACAACCAACATGAAGCAAAAAATTATACTAACAAAGAATTTCATTTATCAACCATTCAAAAATTGGCTTCCCAGATTTCTCCAGCACGCTGGAATTATGGAAATTCTGCATCAACATCAACAATCCCAAACTCCCCAAGGTTCCCCAAAATGTGATGCCTGGGATGGATTGGTCTGGAGACACTTCACTGGAACTAGAAATATCCATGACCCCCCATTCATGTCCATTCCTGGTTCATTGGCCTTCTCCATTTATGTGGACTGGTTTAATGCACATGGGAAGTCCACCCGGTTGGCCAGCATTGGACCTATCATGCTTATTTGTCTTAATCTCCCCCCAAGTGAACGATTGAAGCCAGAGAATGTCTATGTTGCAGGAATCATCCCTGGTCTGAAGGAGCCAACTTCCCTTCAATTGAATTACCTATTAATGCCACTCATCAAGGAGCTCAAAGAGCTATGGCAAGGTTACCATTTTTCACCCACCTCAACAGGTCCTTCAGGATCCTTTATCCGTGTTGCCATTCTCACAGCCATTGCGGATGTGGTTGCCATGCGCAAGCTTACTGGATTTATTTCCCATTCAGGAAACCACTTTTGTAATTTTTGCACCATTCACAAAGCTCAAACTGAAGAAATTGGTCCTCAATTTCACTACACACGCTCATATCAAAATCATAAATCAACCATTGCCAAATGGCTTCAGGCAACCCCACAACAAAGACAAGCAATTTTCTCTGAGTATGGAGTGCAATATTCAATTTTAGAAGACCGTCTGTATTGGGATGCAACCAGAATGGTTAATCTTGACATAATGCATAATTTAATACTGGGAATTTTGAAGGATGATGCAACTTTCAAATTGTGCATTCCAGAGTCCAAATCAAAAATTTACCTCAGGTCCCGCAGGAAATCCAATGACACCAACAGTTCAGACTCAGATTCCATGACCTCCAACAGCTCTCTTAATCAAATCACATTGATAGAGGCCCGCTCCCTGAGAAGAGACACAGCAAAAATAATAAATGTGCCACTCCCCACTACTTCCACCTGAAAAAACTACTTCCCAATTCCCACCCCTCACACGGAACATCCATCTAGTGGTTCTGCCGAGATTCCTTCATTTGATGTGGATTACATCCCCACTGAATTGGATATCACTGCACTGAGTGATCACCAGATCAAGGGTGAGGCTCTGGAGAATCTCCAACATATCATATCTGAGACGATAATTCCCTCATCATGGACAAGAGTACCTCGCAACGTGGGTTCCCCCTCTCATGGTATCTTAAAAGCCGCTGAATGGGCTCTCTTATATAAGGTCTGTATTCCATTTTTAATTCTCAGTCAACATATGTCATTAGATGTACACCAATCCGCCAACATTCAAAGAAAAATGGGTCAGTCAGAAGAACTTGGAAATGAACTAACCAAGAATACATTCCATTTGATTAGTGCTATCAACATTGCCAAAAGCTGGACTGTTTCAATAGATGATGCGACTGCATTTGCTGAACCTTGGAAAAAATTCCGCCTTTCCAATCAACACCTGTTCCCAAAAAAGAAAAGTAAACCAAATCATCATTTTGCTGATCATATTCCCCAACTCTTCCAACGTTGGGGACCAGCACAAGCCTCAGCCACATGATTAAACACCTGAACTGAATAAGACTAACTTCTTGCAACTCTGAATAGATGATATAGATAAAACCTTACTTCAACATATCTGTCGATGTTCCAACCTTTCCGTTCTCCTGAAATCCCCATCCGTGCCATGTGAAGTAAAACAGCTTTTCGAATCACAGCCACCTGCCCTGTTCAATCACCATAAATATAACAAACCATCCCGCCATGACCAAGAAAATTATGATTGCCTGGTTGAGTACTTACAGAACGTTCATGCAACAAGGGAAATAGTTGATTGGATCAGCTTAGACACTACCGTGCAATCCACAAGTCCTCCCACTTCAAGGATTGTCTCACCTTGGTATTTTCCATTTTCAAACATTAATATTGGGAACAATATATTTTCAACTGAATCCAAAAATGTCAGCAACAGTGTGATATGTTTTCTGAGGGGCAACTCATGACGATTTGGTATTATTAATAGCATTTTTAAAGTCTCTGAGCCATATAGCATACTGAACAATAACTTTCTGATCTTAAAAGCTTTGAAGATTGATGTGAATTTCTTACCAGATTGGCCGCATCTGAATATTTATAAAGCTGTTGGTTTTGATGATAGACACTTGATTATATCTGAAGAAGAAATAGAAGGTAACTGTGGATTGTATGATAACAAAGTTCTGTCATGTGGACTGCTTGTAATGATAAAGCCGTTATTTCATGATATTTAGTCTACTAAAATGCAAATCTCTCAGATTCATTAGCAATTTTGCTAGTGAAATAACTGCCTCCAAATTTAGTGACAGAGACATGCCATTGTGACAAGCAAAGCCCATTATTTCACATTGCCACAAAGAACTTACTATTTTGACATTGGGTACAGTGTGAATAAGCCAAGTTCAATGATCAAATGACCCACACACTCACCTTTCACAGCATCCAAAATTTCTAACTGCGCCATCATAATGTTGGAAGGGGAATCAGCCCTTGCACACCCGCACCTGCACCCGCACCCACGTTATTGTGTGGCGGGCTCTACCAGTGTCATCTGCAAAGCGACAATCCCGCTGAGGCGGAGTCCTTTCATGGATGACCTGGTGAAGTCAAACCCCCCGCCTACATCAAGACTGGCTGAAGGACCTCTTTGATGTGTGTTTGTGCAAACAGGCGGGTCTTGTGTAATTTTTACCAACTATCGGACAGTTGCAGGATGATCAGGTGGTGAGGAATCTGAGTTGAAGGCACAGGGGAACCAATATTGGTGGATTGCACAGGATTTGATGTAAGAAAAGAGTAGGACGTGTGCTCGACATTCGCTTGATTTTCACTTGACATGAGCTCGACTTTTATCCTGCTTGACGTTTGCTTGATGTGAAGTCAATCACCGACAATTGACACGAGATTTGCCCTGGTGAATGATGATCTTAATCCAAGAGCCAAAATCCCCATGTGAAACGCTCACATGGATTGGGTAACAACCTGACCTCCAGGAGGATACAGGAGTTTTAATGCATGCCTAGTATTGGTTGACAGCTTGTCAGCCTGTGACTTAAAACCAGAGCACAAGAATGACAGTCAAATACCATGAATCAATGTTATAGCCAAGATACCACCAAAACATGGAGCTAAGCCAAATCATCTCAAAAAGTATCAAACAAAAGAGGAATCCCACCACGTTTCAAGTATACAAGTCCCACCATCATAGGAGAAAGAATAAGAAATTCATTCCTTCTCGAAGTTGTTGCTGAGCATAAACCTTAATTTTCACCTCTCATCTAAAATACAGAGGAAGAGGATTAACCCCATCAAGTGGGTATTCAAAATGAAGCTCTAAGTAAGGGATATCCAATGTTACTAGTCAAATTGAGCTAGCACCAGAATTACAGAAGTTATGACCAAAGTGTGGTCAAATAAGGGTGATAAAATATTAACCTCGCATCTAACTTCTACAGTTTTTGTGTGAGATACCTAAAGTGGGGTCTTTTTGGAAATAAAACAATCAGTGCTATCTGATGGTGCCATCTATTTCCCCATATCCTATCTAGACCAAAAGCCATGGGGCAAACAAGTTCCGTACAGACTTTTAGCAAATCATACATATGTACAAAAACACTTGTACATGGCATAACTTTGCAATACCTACTTATAACAATATCAAATGAGGTACCATTGTGTATAACACATACAGTCTACACAATGAACCAATTCTGAGCTTGATATCTCAAAAACTGACAAATCTATGGCAGCTTTAAGGTCAAAAATCCACAGTTAGACCAATACAGACTCACTGTGGGATATTCTCTCATAACTATGATTATGAGGTGTGAAAAAGACAAAGGAGCCTGTTCATACTTCAATACCTCATAGTTTGGTCAATACTGGGGTCCTGTTCAGGTTCTGTACCACATTCTACGCTTTTTGGTTTCAAAGCCACATCTGAGCCCAATACAGAGAATAAAGGCATTATAAAAACCACAAGCCAGTTTCTGGAAGTGAAGAATCTTCACTTCCTCTATGTGGAAAGGTCTGGAGGACTTTTTCACCCAAGTTTGGGATAAAAAGGAGCCTTTTCTCCACCAGAAAAGGCTTCCTCATCCTTCTCTTGAATTTCTACATAGTATAACTGTCAAAAACAGTTATCATCTTGGAAGATAACCAGTTATACCTATAATTTTAATTATTTTAGTCTTTATTATTATAATCCAACAGGTGAAGCTGCACCCAGGGATTTCAACAGCGCTCACCACCACTATTATTCAATAGTAAAGCCCTTAATACTTTTTACTAAGCCTTGAGAATCATCAATAAATCTTCTATAATCATTTTTCACCATGTCATAGTCACAGTTAAAGCTTGTAAATAGTTATTAATAAGCTTCATCATAGACTCAGCTTGACATTTTGGGGGCCTGGCCATGTTTGTTTTTGAATTTTGGACCTTTTTAAATATAAAAGTGAGTTTTTTTCTGTTATCTCTTATTTCTGACACTTTTTTCTTCTTTTTAGGCGTAATTGTATTGAAAAGTAATTATAATACATATCTTATAATTGTTTTTTGAGTGGTATATGTCATATAACACTGGGTTTTTTATCTTTAATTGCCTTTTTGCATGGTTTAATCACCACAAAACCCTTATTTTTGGCATTTTTCATATATTTAAGCACCTTAATCCATTAATAATTCCCATTTTTTTATCAAAAAGGGCAACTCCTACTGTAAAACCAACAGTATTAGAGGCATGGCTGGGTAAATTGAAAATTTCAACTACCCTTTACAAAGCCACTTTTTTTATCATACTGGCTAATTACAAGTTAATATGTGAAATACTGGTATACAAACAGTGTACCAGATTTCCATAGGATGTATTTCTAATGTGTAACTGAAAATTCAATTACACTGTCATAATACAAGGGCACAATATCAAAATATATGGCCCAGAGGCCATTCGTGGATGTTCAAAAAGCCTTTTAAGAAGTCATAACTAAAATTAAGCCCTCTTTTCCTGTGTCCTTCAGTGGAATAAAACTACATCCCACTTGAGACCCAGTCACAGGCAAACACACCAGTGACACCCTCAGAACCAGAGGGCAGCAAGGGCAAAGGAAGGAGGTACAGTGTAGGCCTTATCAGAGAAAAAAAATGGACACCAATTGCCACCCAGAGGAATAGAAAACCACGGACCTCTGCATAAACACAAGGTAAACCAATCTTAACCACTTGTACAGGGAAGCTTAGAATTATTCACCCAGTTGTAACCTCCAAAGGCAAATTTCCAAAAGCAGTAGATAGCAAGCTTGTACAAGGAAACTTCAAAGGTAAATAACTTGAGAACATGAAGTTGTTGACTGCTTTAAAACATTGATATGTCACCTGTACAACTCAGAAACCTTGGCTTCCAAAGTAACCAGCCAGAGGACAGAGAAGAATTGTCCAGAACCAGGAGACCTAGAGGAGGACACTTTGGACACAGTGGTGGGTGGCAAGACATTGAGGGAAATCATACCCACTCTCACATTCACATTCCAATTCAACAGAAACCTCAAACCAGAGGACTGGAAGGATATGGATCAAGTTCTTCAGCTCCACCAACTCCTCAAAGACCTTTTTCAATGGAGCATGGACAACAAGAGGTTCAACCTAGCACCCCACTGGGAAGAACTTGGGGCAAGTTTCCAGAAAATATTTCCCAAAGAGATAGACTTCAAAGACCTTATGGTAATCACCAAAGGTTGGAATTTCACCAGACAGTTCAGACTCCTGGAGGTTAGGGCAAACAGGATAAGGGATAATCAAGCCACTATCCAAGCTATAGAAGAACAACTGAACCAGACAGGGCATAGTCAGATTCCTTCAGGCTCACAAGGAGTAGGCCAAACCAGCTATTCAGTGGCTTCACACCATTCAGGAACCAGAAGATCAGTGGCCAAGAGTCACCATTCTTCACAATCACAGGAAGTTTCCAGGAGAAGACAAGGATAAAAGGGCAAAAACAAGACCTCTCTCAACCAAAGGCAGAAAGAGTCAGACCCAATGATCCAGAAGCTGTTGGACTTGGTGAAAGAAGTACACAAGAACGAAACATAGTTTTACACACTTTTAAAATCAGTAGCCCCATTAATAGAAATATTACCCCCACTCAGATTGAACATAATGTTGTTAAACCTGAGGGTAACTTGAACAGTGATGCACTGTGGTTACAAATGTCCCAATTTTCTGAGCAAACGCAAAATAAGTTTGCAAAACTCCAAGAAAGCCATGGAAGGATGAACACATTAACAGCCTCCATGGACAAAATTGTCAAAACTCTTCAAGAGGGACATGCTCAATTAAGCAAAGCCTCTCAAGAGACCAAAAGAATACTGAATCAAGTCTTTGAAGAATAACACCACAGCAAAAGGGACAGGGATTTTCTGGATCAAGACATCAACAAACTGTTTAATGTCTACCATAACATGAAGCACCAACCACAAGGCCATGTTGTGGATACTCCATATCACCAAGAGGACATCAAAGCAGATGCCATATTGGTTAATAATTCACGATCTCCATCTCTATACCAGGATGGAGACAATATGTCTTATTCTGAGGAGGAAGGCTTAAAACAGCTTCCAGAGGCCTCAAGCTGGCCCAAGTTCTCTATAACAGGGAAATATGATCATATGGAGGTCATTGATCATATTAATGGACTCTTCATTGATGTACCAAGCATACCAGACTACTGGATTACTGCTAGACTTAATAGAGCATTCAAAGGACATGCTAGTATTTGGTACAAAGAAATGAAAGAAATCCATGGCAGAAGGAACTGGCCATGGTGGAAGAGTAAGATTATCCAAGAGTACAGAAATGGTACTTGGATATGGCAGGAGACCATTTCATTTGAAAATGACAAGTACCTTTTGGACAAAGATCCATATAAGCGGTGTCTCAGACAGTTTCAAAGAATCAAATCCATTGAACCTCAAATGAATATTCAGATGAGGAATCACAAACTCTTGACACAAATTCCAGGAGAACTAGAGCATGCAGTGCAATGAAGATGCAACCATATTTGCACTCTAGATGACATCCAAAATACCTTACAAGACATAAGGAGAAGAAGAAATCTAGGGAAATATTGCCCATACAAAAGCAGTGGTATCAGAGAGAGACAACCTTTTGCAGTAGATCTTGAAGGCAAACCCAGAGAAAGAGTGGCAGAAGTGGCTAAGAAGAAATTTTTTTTCCAAAATTGTGGTTCAACAGACCATTATACCAATAAATGTCCAAAGGCAAAGAAGAAAGTCTATGCCATTGAGAACATTCCAGAGGAGGAATCCCCCATAGAGGATTCTTAGTCAGACTCCATGGGTCCTGCCATCAGAGAACAATCTGATGAAGAGAAAGACCCAAAAGAGGAATTTCTTGTGCAGTACCAAGAGGAAACACCACTAGAAATCCAGGATATACAGTTAGAAGCAGGCATGCCACAAGACATTGCCAACAAAACCTTGTTCAAACACACACAAGATGCACAAAAAATCCTAGTTACACCAACTAAAGGAATGGCATACATACATGGGACAGCCACAAAGATTACTGTTTGCATAGAAAATGCTCAACACCCATTAATCATCAACAGTGGAGCACACTGCTCAATGGTGGCCAAAAATTATCTGGCTCTTCACTTCCCAAATTGGGAGAAACAACTCTTGCCAACCAAGGGAAAGAACTTCACAAGTGAATCAGGGAAAATGACTTCCATTGGAATTATTATCAAAGAGATAATTATACCTCATAGGAAAGGTGAAATCAGACTCAACCCACAGTCAGTTGTGCTTGAAGATGCCCACATCCAAGGCCTCTTACGGGGAACAGACTACCAGAGGATGTGTAGCATTGACATTTACAATAGTAAAAACAGGCAAATTACCATTGGTCCAAACAAGGAGAAGCAATTTTCACTTGACATATATCAAGTATCTACCTATGACCCTCTAGAAAAATTACTAAATGAATTCAGGGAGGGCCAATTTAGCATTACCCTCACCATTAAAAAGAACGTTAGCTTACTGAAGATGCTGAGGACAAATAAACCAGCATTTTCCATTGATGAAGAGCCATTAGGCAAAATCAGAGGCCATGATATAGATTTATATCTGGATGTAGAAAGACCCTATCCACCCATTCTGAGAAGATCTCCATACCAAGCAAGTCTTAAAAATAGGAAGGAAATTGAGAAACACGTCAAGGAACTCCTAGAAATGGATGTCATCAGGAAGATAGGAAATAATGAGATAGTGGAAATCACCACTCCTGTCCTTATCACCCGGCATGATGGCAAATCTAGGTTGTGTGGGAATTTGAGAGCTCTGAATAACTACACAAGAGCTGATAGGTACCCTATACCAAGGATACCTCATGCCCTAGAAAAACTGGCAAATGCCAAAAACATAACGAAGATGATTTGTATTAAATGCTTTTAACAGAATGAAGTTAAACCAAACTCCATGAAACTACTCAGAATCATATGCCATATGGGCATATATGAGTATACCAAGATGCCATTTGGCATAAAACATGCACCAGCCCACTTCCAAGGGATGATGGACACAATATTTCACGAAGAAATATGGGAATTCTGGATGGTAGTATATATTTATGACATCATTATATACTCAGAAACATGGGAAGATCATGTATCAGCAATACTTCTAAAACCAGTACCAAATAACATCAAAGAGATGCAATCTTTCTTTGGGTTTGCTAGCTACTACAGAAACCACAGCAGAAATCTTTCCCACACAGCTAGTAGTCTGTTGAAGGTATGTTACAAAGATGTAGTTTTTGAAATTACTAAGGAAAGTAGGGATGAATATGAGAGGATCAAACATGAACTCACAAATGCACCCGTGCTCATCTTACCTGACTTTGAACTACCATGCAAGTTATACATAGATGCATCATGTACCCAAGGCTTAGGGGAAGCCCTTCACCAGAGACAAATTGTAGACAGTGAGCTAAGAGAAGGAGTATTATGCTACATTGCTAGGCAACTGAAAGATTTGGAAGCCAGGTATGGGGCAAGCCAGACTGAATGTCTATGCCTAGTCTTGGATCTAGAGAAACTTCACTATTATTTGGAGGGTGAAGTCTTTGAAGTCTACAGAGACTGCACAGCCTTAAAGTCTTTACTGAACATGAAGACTACCAATAGACACATGCTGAGATGGAAAATAATCATCCAAGAGTATAGAAGCAATATGACCATCATATACAAAGAAGTCAAAAGGCAGACCAATGCAGATGGCCACTGGACAATGTAAAGAGAAATCCAGATTATGACCCTGAAGTAGCAGCTAAGATCCCTATCCATTTCATGGAAATATATAGGAGGAAAAACTTCAGATTTTCTGAATGGGAACCAGGAAATGGTACCCCACACATTGGATAAACTGGATCAGAAGGAACAGAAATTCCCATATTAGGAATCAGGTCCGTGGAACTGTACAATGAGCTCTTCAATGTGTAGATGAAGACATATGCTCAACACAAACAGTGGGGTATATTGTTGCAACTCCTTCAACAAAAATACAGGATCCCAGAACTGGAATCATAGTTAGAACTCCCTGGTTGAGTGAATATAAGGATAGAAAGTTTCTCCTTATAGATGGCCTGATATACCATAGAGAAAGGCACACAAGTGCACTCACAGTAGTAGACACGGACCATATATCCCTGATCCTGCAGGAATGCCATGACTGCCTCTATATGGGGCATATGAGTGAAGACAGGACCAAGGAAAGGGTAGCAAACACAGATCAATGGCCCAAATGGGAACAATACTTGAGTGAATATATCAGCACTTGTGAAAGATGCCAGAAGGCAAACATAAAACATGGGGAAAGGTATTGGCTTCTTCAACACATAAAAGAGCCCAAACACCCATGGGAAGCCATCAAGATGGACTGGTTTACAGGACTTTTCCCAGTAGGAAAGGAAAACTTCAATGCTTGTACAATCATAGTTGATAGGTTCAGCAAGAATGTGAGGTGCCTACCGTTTCACAAGGAGGACACAGCAATAGATACTGCTTTGTTATTTTGGAATAATATAATATCCAGATATGGAGTCCCTAAAATTATCATTAGTGATAGGGACCCAAAAATGTCATCGGAATTTTGGACCAACTTGTATGATATGCTAGGTACAAAGCTTGCATTTTGTACAGCATACCATCCACAAACAGATGGCCTAGCTGAAAGGATGATTCAAACCATGTAGGATATCCTTAAGAGGTTCTGTGCATATGGCATGGAATGCAAGGACCATGGAGGATACACCCATGACTGAGCTACCCTTCTACCACCAGTTAAGCTTTCTGAAAACACTAGTCAGCATTCTACCACAGGGAAATCACCTTCACTGGTAGAAAAAGGGTGGAACCCCCTATTTCCTGTGGATCACTTGAAGAAGAATCTTCTAACTCTCCACCCCACATCCAAGGAATTCCATGATATTTGGAGGAGGGCTTGTGACACAGCTTCTAAATGCATAGCTGAGGCAAAAGAATACAACAAACAGAGGTGGGACAAATCACACATGGATATTGACTTTAAAGAGGGGGACCAAGTGTTAGTGTCAACACTAAACTTCAACAATCTTGAGGGACCAAAAATATGAGAGACTGATTTTTAGGGCCCTTAAATATCAATCAACGGATAAGGAAAAATGCAGTGGAAGTCAAACTCACAGAGGAATTGTCCAGCAAACAGCCAGTATTCCCAGTGATTCTGGTTAAACCACACTTCCATACAGAGGAGGATAAGTTCCCCTGCAGGAAGAAGAATCACACTCCACCAGAAATAGTGGAAGTGGAGGACTTCCCTGGCCCTGTGAATAAAGTCATCAAGGCCAGGAATATTAGACTGAATGGTAAAGACCAAAGGCAGTAGTTGGTCAGACTTAAATACCAGACAGCAGATAAAGACAAATGGTTGGCTGAAGATGCCATACCAGATGGGAACCTTCATCTAAAGAGATTCAGGGCCTCTAGGAGGACTGAAAAGTCTCATTAATGATGAGCCTTTTTTTAGAGGGAGGGTATGTGAGCCTGTGACTCAAAACCAGAGCACAAGCATGACAGCCAAATACCATAAATCAATGGTATAACCAAGATACCACCAGAAAATGGAGCTGAGCCAAATCAGCTCAAAAAGTTTCAAAAGAAAGAGAACACTCCCCACTTTCCAAATATGTAAGTCCCACCATCATAGGACAAACAATAACAAAGGTATTCCTGCTTAAAGTTGTTGCTGAGCATAAAGCTTAATTTTCACCTCTCATCTGAAATCCAGAGGAAGAGGCTTAACCCCATAAGATGGGTATTAAAAATGGACCTCTAAGTCAGGGCTATCCAATGCTACTAGCCAAATTGAGCTAGCACCAAAATTGCAGAAGTTATGAGCAAAACAAGGTCAAATAAGGGTGAATAAAATATTCACCTCTCATCTAGCTTGTACAGTTTTAGTGTGAGATACCTAAAGTGGGGTATTTTTGGAAAAAGCACAATAAGGGCTATCTGATGGTTCCATTAATTTTCTCATATCTCATATAGAACAAAAGTTATGGGTAAACAAGTTCCATCCAGATTTTCGCAAATCATACATATGTACAAAAAATCTTGTACATGTCATACCTTTGTCATACTTAATCATAGCCATATCAAATGAGGTACCATTGTGTAGAACACATTCAGGGCTACACAATGAACCAATGTTGGCCTTGATATCTCAAACAATGACAAATTTATGGCAGTTTTGAGGTCAGAATCCCACAGTTAGGCCAATAAAGCCTTACTGTGGGATATTCTCCCATAACTATGATGATGAGGTGTCAAACAGATGAAGAAGACTGTTTATACTTTAATAACTCATATTTTGATCAATACTGGTGTCTTGTACAGGTTCTGTACAGCATTCTACTCGTCATACACCTCAGAAGAGGGCTATGTGGTCCCCAGATGAAGCCTTTCACCTTGTATTGGTGAAAACTGCCAAGATGTGGTTTCAAAATCACATCTGAGCCCAATACAGAGAACAAAGGACTTATGAAAGCCACAAGCCAGTATCTAGAAGTGAAGAATCTTCACTTCATCTACATGGAAAGGTCTGGAGGACTTTTTCACCCAATTTTAGGATAGCAATGAGCCTTTTCTCCACCAGAAAAGGCTGCCTCATCCTGCTCTTGAATTCCTGCATAGGAAAACTGTCAAAAACAGTTATACTCTTGGAAGATAACCAGGTATAACTATAATTTTAATTATTTTAGTCTTTATTATTGAAATCCAACAGGTAAAGCTGCACCCGGGGCTTTCAACATTGCTCACCACCACTCAAAATATTTTAGTAAAGCCCTTATATTTTAATCAAATTTTCTTTTATCATTATTATCCATGTCAAAGTCATAGTTTAGGCTGTAAATACTATTAATATACCCTCTTGATAGACTCAGCCTGAAGCTTTGGGGGCCTGGCCATGTTTCTTTTGACTATTTGGACCTTTTTTGACACAAAAAGTGAGTATTTCCCCATACATTGATGATTTCTGACATCATTTTTTCTGTTTTGAGGCATAGAAAAATTATTAACAAAAATAATATAATACATATTTTATTTTAATTTTTTTTGAGTGGTATATAATTACATACCACTGTGTTTTTTTATTGCTTTTTTTCACCTGGTTGAGTACAACATGATCACCATAATATTTATTTGTGGTGTGTTTTGCATATGAAAACACTTTAAAGCCATAAATACAGCACTTTTTCAAGTAAAATGAACACCTCCCTTGCTGTAAATAACATCATTAGGGGAGTGGTTGGGCATATTCATAATTCCAATTGCCCATTACATAACCACTTCTGAGATTATGCTTGTTAATTACAAGTTAATCTGTGAGATACTAGTATACAAAAGAATACCAGAAATCCACAATGCTGTATTTTTGACGTGTAATTGATAATTCCAATTACACCATCATAATACAAGGACATAATATAAAAATATATTTCACAGAGGCCCTTCTTAGATGTGCAAAAAGCATTTTGAGAAGTCCCAACTGACATAAGTCCTCTTTTCTCTTTGATTTGGTGGAAAAGAACTTCATGCCACTTGAATCCCAATCACAAGGCAGTACACATGTTGTACCTGTAGAACCAGAAACAGAAAGGGAAAAGGAAAGAATGTAAGGTGTGGATATGAAACTTTGATTAGAAATCAAGTACTTTTCCTGTCCTCAAAATTTGTATAAGGTAAAACTCAATTAAAAATAGTAAGAAATATTATTTTTAAGAGAAAACACGCCAATTTTATTGTTTATAGCTTTATTAGTATGAAACAATAATATTATAAAAATTTATTGTTTTACCAACAATAAAAATTTATGCAAAAAAATACTCTACAAGAGATATTCTTAAGGCTACAAAAGAAATTTCTTCAAGAGCAATTTCAATTGGAATTAATTGAGCAAAGAACTGCAAGCAATTAATTAAAGAACAAAGTCTTTAAAAAGAATATTAATGAGAAAACATGCCCAAAAGTGACCAGAGTGAATTTGGAAACAAAGTGACAAAGTTAACAGTGATTAAAAATGCTTTAATTCACTTTTGGGGTGGTTCAGGGGTAAAAATGATTATAAGAGTTACAAACAATGATTATAAGGATTTTCTCATGTGGTTAAAAGGTTTAAAATTATTTTAAAAAAAGGTGGTTGGGATCTTTTATTGATTGGTTTAGCAGTGTTTAAACTGATTATAAAAGTAAAAGATTCTAACATGAAGAGAAAAGAGGGGAAAAGAAGACATTCTTTTATAGCCATCAATTTTCTTACTCCAAAAGTAAATTTACTCTTTTCAGTCGTGAAAAACAGTCTGAAAACAGAAATGCCAATTATGGAATCATTGAACCCAGGTTTAGACCAAAAAAGGGCTGGTTTAAGCCATTTTTAGCCATTTTTAGACCCTTAAATCAGCCATTACTATAACAATACCTGGTATAGAGCCTTCAAAACATGTCAGAATGTGTGTAAGAGATGTAGAAGCCAGTTAAATCTGTTTTTACTATGATTGTTTTATCTTAAGGGTAGTTTTACCCTCTTGGCAACAGCTAAAACTACCCCAGTTGGTATCAAAACCTTATCATCAATTGAGTCCACAGACCCTGTAACTCAATTCCAGGCCAAAGGTGATGAGCTTTTGTGTGAATTTTGACATCCCACGCCTGTCAGCAAGGACTTTGGGGGTCTAGCTCCCCCTTAGAGCTGGAGTTCCTTTTCCCCCCCAAATTTAATCTTTCCAATTTATTTTTCCTTTAATTCCTCATCATGTATTATACCTATAATTTACATATTTAATGAAATTGAGTTGCACAGTTAAATACAGTAATAAGTGATACCTCATATGTAAATCAAAGTTCACTTATGTAATACATGCACACATTTTGACATTTCAATTGAATTCAATTGAAAATACTTCAATTCCTCATAACTTCTAAACTAAACACAACACCTCAATTTTAACACAAAAATTGATGGTTAACACCACATGTGGTGTGAATTAAATTAAAGTTTTGAGGATTTTCAACTTTTGTATTGAAAATACTAAAAACTTAATTTAAGCTTATTTAGAGTTGAGTTACATAAATTTCATCCAGAGGTGACCCCACCTAATTTTTCTGAGGATTCCAATGGTGAAATAATTTTTATATGTTTATTTATTGAATAAAAAGTTATAATACTTTTTATTTAACTTTTTTCCAAATTTTTTTATTTTTTTACAATTTTGTTAAAAATTAATTTTTACTTAATTTTTTGAAGTATAAATGTAATTTTACAATTTCAAAATTTAATGTAATTTTATTTTTAGATTGTGATTAAATTTTTAATTGTGAATATAATTTTGTATTTATATTTTGATTTTCATTTTAATAATATAAATAAATTTATTTTATTTATATTTTTATGTTAATTTTGTATTTGTGGTCTTTTGGGTATATGAAAGTACCTCTAAGGCTCACATTCCCTCCCCCTAAAAAAGGATATTACTTTGTAATATTGTTATTTCTAGTGTGCCTGAACCTTTTGAGGAGTCTAGTAGCTTCAGGTATGTCTTTTTCTGGCAACCATTCATCTTCACAAGTTGGGTCACTGTACCTAACAAGGTATTCCTTCACTTTGTTGGTTCCCAACTTTCTTTCTTTGAGAACTTTGGTAATTTTCTTACTACCAGATGACTCTATAGGAGGTATAACTTGGGGAACTTTATTCCTCAAGGGAAGTTTTCAGCATGACTATATTTATATGGCTTTATCAGGCTCACTGGAAATGTGGGCTGCTTATTGCTAAGTTTTCAGATAACTCTACTTCAACAGCATTTTCTCCATGGAGGCCCTTAATAACAAAAGGTCCTGCAAAGGAGTCTTTCAACCTTTTACATCCTTTGATGTTATTGAAGTTAGTGGTGGATACAAGAACTAGGTCTCCCACTTTGAAATCTGGAGTTGCATGTGATTTATCCCATTTGTCTTTAGCATATGCAAAGGAGTCTTCCATGCATCTTACTGCATGCTTCCTCACTTTGTCTGGCATTCCTTTGAAGCTAGGAGCTGTGGGATGTATTTCAATCAAATCTTTCCTCAAGGAATCTTGGGTAATTTGGGGTTCCATCCTTTTTCTAGGATAGCAGGAGTTTGATTGGTACTGGCATGAATTTATGTTTTATATGCTAATTCCAGTGCTGGCAGAAGAGTACACCAATCATGGGTAAATCCATCACAATCTTTGAATTCAAGGCCATATGCACAAAATCTTCTCACCATGTCCTCTAAGGTTTGGATCATCCTTTCAGCCAGTCCATCAGTTTGTGGGTGGTAGGCTGTAGAGAAAGACAATTTAGTGCCAAATAATTGGTGAATATTTGTCCATAGTGCTGAAGTGAATTTGGGATCCCTATCACTAATGATATTTGTAAATATCCCAGTCCATGACACTACTCTATTCCATATCAGAAGAGCTGTATCAATGGCTGTATCATCTTTGTGACATGGTAAAAAGACTGGAGTTTTACTGAATCTGTCCACAATTACTAGGCAAGCATTATAGCTTCTGTCACCTCCTGGTGGTAGTGCAGTTAACCAATCCATATGGACAATTTCCCAAGGTATGCTTGGTTCTTGGATATTTATCAAATTTCCAAGTCTCTTGCCAGCGGATTTATTTGCCTTTTGGCATCTGTCACAGGTTTTGCAATACTCTGCAACATCTTTCTGCCACATTGGCCACCATATGCAGGTCTTTACTTTCTCTCTTGTTCTGTCTTCAGACAGATGTCCTGAAAAGGGGCTATCATGGCATTCTTTTAGTACAAGATTGATTAATGACCTGTCCACAACTGTCATGACACATGTGTTCTTGGTCCTGTGGTAAATTATACCATCCAGTTGGTTAAATATTCCTTCATCATAAGATTTTTTCCATACTTCATCCAAGGCATGTATTAGAGAGTTTTCTTTACAGTATTTGTTAAGTAATTGGCATAAGATGCTACAATTCTTATCTTGAGTGTAACTATTCCTGACTTCTTCAAAGAAGGTGGTGTTCAAGTCTGTAACACTTATTCCTTCTATTGGGATCTGTGGTGAAGCTTCTTCTGGCACATAAGCAGGATTATCAATATTATTTGGTAATGGCCATCTGCTTAGTCCATCTGCATTCTTATGAATATTCCCATCCTTATGAGCAATAGTCATATTGCCCCTGTATTCTTGTATGGCAATTTGCCATCTGAGCATATGCCTGTTGGGTGATTTCAGGTTTAAAAGTGATTTGACAGCTGTACAATCTGTTATCACTTCAAAAACACATCCCTCTAAGAAGTAGTTCAATTTCTCCAAGGCCCAGACAAGGCATAGACATTCCATTTGACTTGCCCCATATCTGGCTTCAGTTGGTTTTATTTGCCTGGATATGAAACATATGGGTCCCTCTACAGGTTTGTCATTTATGATCTGAACTTGGTGAAGTGCAGCACCTAGCCCATCCCCTGATGCATCAATATACAACTTGAAAGGCAATTTAAAGTCTGGCATCCGTAAGAGTGGAGCAGGGTTCCAGGCTTCTCTTAGAGACTCAAAAGCTTTGACTCTGTCAACAGTCATTTCAAATACTTTGTCTTTGTCACACAATTTATAAAGTGGTCTTGCTATGGAAGAAAAATATTTAATGTGTTGCCTGTAATATCCTGCAAAACCTAAGAATGACTTAATTTCCTTCTGGTTCTGAGGCATGGGTTTTAGCAATACTGCTGCAACTTTGTTTTTGTCAATTCCAAGGGATAAACCAGATACAACATGTCCTAGTGCTTTAAGTTCTTTAAATCCAAAATGACATTTCTTCAAGGAGATTTTCATGTTTACTGATTGAATTTTTGTCAAAAATCTGGATAATCTGTACATGTGCTCCTCCCAAGTTTTGGAACAGACAATAATGTCAGCAATGTAAATGATTAACCATCCCTCTGAGAGTCCTTCAGGGAAGATTTCATTCATCATTCTTTGGAAGTGTGAAGGTGCATTTTTGATACCAAAGGGCATCCTCAAGTATTCATAAACTCCACAATGAACAATAATTCTCAAGTATTTTCTTGCTCTTGGTGTCACCACATTTTGGTGGAATCCTTTGAGGGCATCCATAGTGGTTATAAACACTGCTTGAGATATTTGAGTGAGGGAAATTTGGATTTTTGGTATTGGGTATCTGTCTGGAACAGTGTAAGTTTTCAGAGCTCTAGAGTCCCCAACCATTCTAGATTTCCCATAATGCCATGCCACTATGATTGGTGTAGTTATTTCTACTTCTTCATTGTGGCCTACTTTTCTTATTACACCAAGGTCCAGAAGTTCTTTGATATGAATTTCTAGAGCTTCTCGTGATTTTGGACTTGCTGGATATTCAGGTCTTCTTAAGAGTGGTGGATAAAGTCTCTCAATGTTCAGAATGATGTCAACTTCATGACCAATAATTGCTCCTAGAGGTTCATTGTCTGAAGCAAATCCTCCTCTGTGGTCATACAAAAGGGAAGAAAGTTCATTTTCTTCATTTAACTGTTCAGACTTGAATTTTTCTAACTCTAAGTTGACTGGTGATACTTTGTTTACTGTAATTTTTTTTAAATGGTAAAAAGGAAAATTTTTGGCACTTATTGTCTCCAATAGTAAAGTATCTGTCTTTGTTGTTATGCAAATCTATCCCATACATGATTAAATAGTCATTTCCAAATATAAAATGTGTACTAGAGCAATTTTCCATAACAACAAATTCAACTGTGATTCTTAAATTCCCATTTATGTATGGGAATATGACATTGGTCCCAAAAATTCATAATGCTTTCATTGGATTACTTGCACAATTGAATATTATACTATCAATTGGCAACAATTGGTCTTCAAAATTTGGTACACAAGTCTTAAGAAAAGATTTTCCAACACAATAGCAGAAGGCTCCTGGGTCAAGAAAAAGTTTGGTGGGCTTTTTGTCAATCACCACTTCTGTTATACAGGAGTTACCAGCTGTATAACCTTTCCCTCTGTTTGGTTTGGTTTTCATGAGTTGTGCATCTTGAGCTTTTGATAAATCAAGTTGACCATTTCTCAATTGTGGTAAGTGGGAATAAAATTCCATGATGTCAAAAGTGGCATTGAAATTCTCTATATCTTTTGAAGATTCAGAAAATATTGATGAATTATCATCTGAATTGTCTTCAATTATGTCATCTTTTTCAACATCAGGGTCCTTTTCAATATCAATTTCATTGATTTTCCCCCTTTTTGGACATGTATTGGCTAAATGGGTGGTGCTTTGGCAAATATGGCACTTTCTGACTGTATCTGCAGATTTATACTTAATATTACTAGAATTTTCTTTGGGGTTTTTGTCCACAGAATCTTTCCAAGGTGTATTAAGCTTTGTTTTGAGATTCACCCTACTAGAACCAATTTTGGCTCTGGTGGTTACTTCTTCTAATATATTGATAATATCCTCTGCTGAAGACTGTTCAGTAGTCCTGCTTTTGACACCATGCTCTAAGTCACCTCCACATTGTCTCAGAATTTTTCTATGGATCATAAATTCTGACATCTCTGGATATAATGCTGTTAATCTGTCTTTTTGTTGGAAAAACCATGGTAAAGCTTTGTCTTTATCAGCATTAAATTTGGCAGATTCAAAGGCTGTTTCAACTTTAAACCTCCAAGCATCATTTTCCCATTTGTTAATGATTTCGGTTTTCCACCAAGTCCAACTCTGGTGTGCATGTCCTTGTCTTATTTTGATGTACCAGCTGTGAGCTAATTTGGTAAACAAGGTGTTAAATCTTGCTGTTACCAATCTGTCTGGTAATTCAAAATCCTCTTTGATAATGTCAATACCTCTAATGAATTCCATATGGTCATGTTCTCCTTCACCACTGAAGTGAGGCCATTCTTTAAGTTTTGAAACTTCTTTCAAGAGTGCTGGGCCCATTGATGGTTCTAAGTTATGAAAAGAAGTAGAAAATTCATTTTTTAACTGTGAATTTTCAATATTCAATACTTGTGGATTGGGCATTCTTGCATCTTCATTTTGATCCAGAAGTGTAGACATTCTTGGTAAATTGTTTAGCAGTTGTTCAATATCATTCATTTTACTGTTATTACACCTTTGTGAATTTTTTAACTCATGTTGTAAGCTCTGTATAGATTCTATGACATTCTTTTTATGATCATCCTCTTTATATGTAAGCTCATTCCATAATTCTGTTTGTTTAGTATTATCAGATATAACTTCATTTAACTTTATTGTTAATTTTGATGTTTCCTCTCTTGAGGTATCAAAATGCTTTTTCAAGGCAACTGTATTTGTCTTTACTTCAGCAAATGATTTTGATATATCAACAAGAGCTTTCTTATTATCTTCTTTGATAGTATTAATAGCTTGTTTTATTCTTGTTTCAATTATGTAATCAATATTGAATTTAGAATATTTGTCTGTTGATTATTTAATAATGGAAGATTGTTCATTTATCTTAATGCCAAAAGAAATATCATTATTGGAAGTTTTGATTGTTCTTAAAACTCTTTCAAAGCATTTAAGTGTATCATTTATTTGGCTCACACTCAAGTTATTTGTTTTAAGATTGTCACAAATTGATGTATTTTTATCAGAAAGATGACTTTTTACGTCAGAAATAGCTTTATACAACTCTGGAATACAATTAAAAGTATCAGAAATCATTTTTGATATTTTAATCTGGCTTCCCCCTTCTTTTGTAATTCCATCATGTTTCTGGCCATCTGAAATACATTTTCTATGGCATCCTGCTGAATCTTTGGAATCCTGTATGCTTGGCTGTAAGGTTTTGGGGCTGGTGCCTTCCCTTTGCCCTTGTTTGGAGCGTGTGGTTGTATTTCACGTTGGAATTGCTGCTGCTGGCCACTGGGGCTGTTTTTGGCACTGGTTTGGGTGGTGGAGGGTTGTTTTTCCTCCATTCTAGTGTCAATAGTATCATGTTTTTCTTCTCCATCAATGGATGTCATCAATTGAGCAATTTGAAAGTATTGGGATTTTCTCACAGTCAGGTAAGAATTCATGCAATTCTTCCACAGGTCTGCAAGGATCTGGTACTCCTTGAACTGAAGTGCATTGTTGTATGCATTGTGGCTGGCTTTGTATGTGTCCACAAAGGCGTTTTGTGGCGGTGTCAGCTCTTTTTGAAGTTAAAATGGTATTATCAGCTTCAGAATGACCCATTTTAGTTGTTTGGAAGTCATCCACTGACCCTGTTCCTTCTGTACCTGATTGGCCTCTGCCATAATCATGTCTATTACCTTTCTGGGAGCTGCTTGAGGGGTTATAGCTGGCTCCTGACCTGGTTGAAGGCATAATTATGGTTAAAAAGGCTTAAAATAGTATTTTTACGTCAAAAAACTTACTATTGGCCAAATCTTTGGCTTTCTGAAGAGTATTACTTATTTTCAAGTTGACTAATTCAGAAGAAATTGGCTCTGGTTGAATATTCTGAGTCACAATAATAGTACTATTATGATCAGAATTAACAGTACTGGCAGGAATAATGCTGCTTACTGTTGAAGCTGTTTCAATGTTTTCTTGTCTTACCACGTTGTCAGACACTAAAATTAATGAAAAAAACCAATTAATTAAGTAAAAAAAGGAATATTTCCAAAAATAAATGAAAATATAAGCCTCACTTATAATATGAAAAAAATTCTTTTTTATGGATTTTTTGATTAGAAGTATTTTTTATATGTTTTTTAAATTTTTCAATATAAGAAGAAAGATTTAAAAAGAGTAAAAAAATATGTCACAGGTAAAATATCACAGCTGGGACCCCAAATGTAAGGTTTGGATATGGAAGTTTGCTTAAAAATCAAGTACTTTTCCTGTCCTCAAAATTTGTATAGGGTAAAAATCAATTAAAAATAGTAAGCAATATTATTTTTAAGAGAAAACACGCCAATTTTATTGTTTATAACTTTATTAGTATAAAACAATAATATTATAAAAATTTATCCAAAAAAATACTCTACAAGAGATATTTTTAAGGCTACAAAAGAAATTTCTTCGAGAGAAATTTCAATTGGAATTAATTGAGCAAAGAATTGCCTGCAATTAATTAAAGAACAAAGTCTTTAAAAAGAATATTAAAGAGAAAACATGCCCAAAAGTGACCAGAGTGAATTTGGAAACAAAGTGACAAAGTTAACAGTGATGAAAGATGCTTTAATTCACTTTTGGGGTGGTTCAGGGGTAAAAATGATTATAAGAGTTACAAACCATGATTATAATGATTTTTTCACGTGGTTAAAAGGTTTAAAATGATTTTAAAAAAAAGTGGTTGGAATCTTTTATTGATTGGTTTAACAGTGTTTAAACTAATTATAAAAGGAAAAGATTCTTAAATGAAGAGAAAAGTGGGGCAAAGAAGACATTCTTTTATAGCCATCAATTTTCTTACTCCAAAAGTAAAATTTACTCTTGTCAGTCGTGAAAAACAGTCTGCAACAGAAAAGCCAATTATGGCATCATTGAACCCTGGTTTAGACCAAAAAAGGGCTGGTTTAAGCCATTTTTAGCCATTTTTAGACCCTTAAATCAGCCATTACTATAGCAATACCTGGTCTAGAGCCTTCAAAACACATCAGAATGTGTGTAAGAGACGTAGAAACCAGTTACAACTCTTTTTACTATGATTGTTTTATCTTAAGGGTAGTTTTACCCTCTTGGCAACAGCTAAAACTACCCCAGTTGGTATCAAAATGTCATCATCAGTTGAATCCACAGACCCTGTAACTCAATTCCAGGCCAAAAGTGATGAACCTTTGCGTGAATTTTGACATCCCACGCCTGTCAGCAAGGAGTTTGGGGGTCTAGCTCCCCTTAGAGCTGGAGTTCCTTTTCCCCCCAAATTTAATCTTTCCAGTTTATTTTTCCTTTAATTCCTCATCATGTGTTATACTTA
Organism: Austropuccinia psidii; assembly: GCA_023105745.1. Taxonomy (NCBI): domain Eukaryota; kingdom Fungi; phylum Basidiomycota; class Pucciniomycetes; order Pucciniales; family Sphaerophragmiaceae; genus Austropuccinia; species Austropuccinia psidii. Next base: position 43,513,889 of record JALGQZ010000005.1, on the reverse strand, counting down.
TAATTTACATATGTAATTCAATTGAGTTGTACAGTTCAATACAGTAATAAATGATACCTCATATGTAAATCAAAGTTCACTTATGTAATACATGCGCACATTTTGACATTTCAATTGAATTCAATTGAAAATACTTCAATTCCTCATAACTTCTAAACTAAACACAACACCTCGATTTTAACACAAAAATTGATGGTTAACACCACATGTGGTGTGAATTAAATTAAAGTTTTGAGGATTTTCAACTTTTGTATTGAAAATACTAAAAACTTAATTTAAGCTTATTTAGAGTTGAGTTACAGAAATTTCATCCAGAGGTGACCCCACCTGATTTTTTATGAGGAATCCAATGGTGAAGAAATTTTTATATGTTTATTTATTGGTTGAAAAGCTATGATAATTTTTATTTAACTTTTTTCCAAATTTATTTATTTTTTACAAATTTTGTTAAAAATCAATTTTACTTAATTTTTTCAAGTATAAATGTAATTTTACAATTTCAAATTTTAATGTAATTTTATTTTTAAATTGTAATTAAATTTTTAATTGTGAATATAATTTTATATTTATATTTTCATTTTCATTTTAATAATATAAATAAATTTATATTATTTATATTTGTATGTTAATTTTGTATTTGTGGTCTTTTGGGTATATGAAATTACCTCTAAGGCTCACAAAGAGGCACAGTGAAATAATCATCACAGCAAAGAAGTGGACACCAATTGCCACCCAGAGGAGTAAAAAACCATGAAGCTCTGCATAAAGGCAGATAAACCAACCCTAACCACTTGTACAGGAAAGATTACAGTAATTAACCCAGTTGCAACCTCTAAAAGCAAATTCCAAAAAGCAGTAGACAATAAATTGGTACGAGGCACAGTCAAAGGTAAATACCCTCATAAAATGAAGTTGTTGACTTCTTGAAAACACTGATATGCCACCTGTATACCTCAGGAACCTTGGGATCCAAAGGAACCAGCCAGAGGACAGAGAAGGCTTGTTCAGAACCAGAAGACCTGGGAGAGGACACCTTGGCGAGGGCAAAGGAAGGAGGCATAGTGTAGGCCTTATCACAGAAAGAAAGTGGACACCAATTGCCACCCAGAGGAATAGAAAACCACAAACCTCTGCATCAACACAAGGTAAACCAATCTTAACAACTTGTACAGGGAAGATTACAATTATTAACCCAGTTGTAAGCTCCAAAGGCAAATTTCCAAAAGCAGTAGATAGCAAGCTTGTACAAGGCAAAGTCAAAGGTGAATAACATGAGAACATTAAGTTGTTGACTGCTTTAAAACACTGATATGTCACCTGTATACCTCAGGAACCTTGGAATCCAAAGGAACCAGCCAGAGGACAGAGAAGGCTTGTTCAGAACCAGAAGACCAGGAAGAGGACACCTTGGACACAGTGGTGGATGGCAAGACACTGAGGGAAATAATACCCACTCCGCCATTCACATTCCAATTCAACAGAAACCTCAAACCAGAGGACTGGAAGGCTATGGATCAATTTCTTCAGCTCCACCAACTCCTCAAAGACCTTTTTCAATGGAGCATGGACAACAAGAGGTTCAACCTAGCATCCCACTGGGCAGAACTTGCGGAAAGTTTGCAGAAGATATTACTCAAAGAGATAGACTTCAAAAGCCTCATGGTAATCACCAATGGTTTGAATCCCACCACACATCTCAGACTCCTGGAGGTGAGGGAAAACAGGATAAGGGAGAATCAAGCCACTATCCAAGCTATAGAAGAACAACTGAACAAGACAGGGCATACTCATATTCCTTCAGGCTCACAAGGAGTAGGCCAACCCAAATCTCCAGTGGCTTCACATCATTCAGGCACCAACAGATAAGTGGCTAAGAGTCACCATTCTTCACAATCGTAGATGGTTTCCAGGAGAAGACAGGGATACAAGGGAAAAAACAAGACATCTTTAAGCCAAACGCAGAAAGAGTAAGACCCAATGATTCAGGAGCTGTTGTACTTGGGAGAAAAAAGTGCACAAGAGCCATAAATAGTTGTAAATACTCCTAGAATCAGTAGCCCCAACAATAGAAATATTACCCCCACTCAGAATGAACACAGTGTGTTTTGCCTGAGAGTAGCTTAATCCGTAATGCACTGTGGGTACAAATTTCCCAATTTGCTACAAAAACTTAAAAACAGTTTGCAGAACTCCAAGCAAGCCATGAGAGGATGAAAAAATTAACAGCCTCCATGGACAAAATTTTCAAAACTCTTCAAGAGGGACATGCTCAATTGAACAAAGCCTCTGAAGAGAACAACAAAAGACTGAATCAAGTCTTTGAAGAACAACACCACAGCACAAGGGGAAGCAATTTTTGGATCAAGACATAAACAAACTGTTAAATGTCTACCATAACATGAAGCCCCAGCCACAAGGCCATGTTTTGGATAATCCATATCACCAAGAAGGAATCAAACCAGATTCCATTTTGGAGAATAAGGCAAGTTATCTATCTAAATACCAAGATGCAGATAACATATCTTTGTCAGGCTGAGTCTATGATGAGAGTATTAAAAAGTATTTACAACTCTTAACTATGACTGTGACACGGTCAATAAAGATTTAAAAGACTTTTATAAGAGTTAAAGATGGTTTAATTTAGTAATAAGAGGGCTTTACTATAAGGAATATAGTGGTGGTGAGCGCTGTTGAAAGCCCTGGGTGCAGCTTTACCTGTTGGGTTACAATGATAAAGACTACAATACTTTCAATTAAGAGTATACCTGATTATTACCCAAGAGTAAAACTGTTTTTGACAGTTTACTACGTAGGGTATTCAAGAGCAGGATGAGGAGACAATTCTGGCTGTGAAAAGCCTCCTTTTTATCCTGAAATGGGGTGGAAAGGGTGCTAGACCTTTCCACGTAGAGGAAGTGAAGATTTTTCACCCTCCAGGACTGACTTGTGGTTTGCAAACAGCCTGTATACCCTGTATTGGGCTCAGATGTGGTTTTGAAACCACTTCTGGGCAGTTTTCACCAATACAGGGTGAAAATTTTCATCTGGGGACCTCCCAGCGTGATTCTGACGTGTATGACGCGTAGAATGCTGTACAGAAACTGTATGGGAGCCCAGTATTGACTGACTTATGAGGTATTGAAGTATTAACATCCTTTCTGTCTGTTTGACACCTTATAATCAGAGTACAACTGTATCCTGTCATAATACAGCTGTATTGGCCATATTGTGGGATTATAACATTCAAAGGGCCATAACTCTGTCAGTTTTTGAGATATCATGCTCAAAGTTGGTTCATTGGATATCCCTGTATGAGCTCTATACAATGATACCCAATTTTGAATAGCTATCATTAAATATGACAAAGTTATCCCATGTACAAGGTTTTTGTACATAGGCATGGATTGGGCAAAAAACTGTATTGAGCTTGTTTGCCTCATAACTTCTGTTGTAGTTGAGATATGAGGAAGTGGATGGCACCATCAGGTAGCCCTGATTGTGCTCTTTCCAAAAAGACCCCACTTTAGGTATCTCACACTAAAACTGTAGAAGCTAGATGAGAGGTGAATGTTTTGTTCACCCTTATTTGGCCTGAATTTGACCATAACTCACGTAATACTGGTGCTAGCTCAGTTTGGCTGTTCCCATTGGATAGCCCTGAATTATAGCTTCATTATGAATACCCATTTGATGGGGTTAAGCCTCTTCTTCTAGATTTTAGATGAGAGGTGAAAATTAAGGTTTATGCTCAGCAACAACTTTGAGCAGAAATAACTTTGTTATTCTTTGTCCGATGGTGATGGGACTTATATTTTCAGAAAGAGGTGAGTTTCCTCTTTCCTTTGATACCTTTTGAGCTGATTTTCTTTGCCTCCTGGGACAATTCCTGTAGCCCAGTCCATGTTGATGGTCTCCCATGGGTGTTTGGGTTCTTCTATATGCTGAAGTAACCCATATTTCTTCCCATGTTTCCTATTTTCCTTTTGGCATCTTTCACAAGTGTTGATGTATTCTCCCAACTCTTGTTCCCACTTGGGCCACCAAGCTATGCTTGCTACCCTCTCCTTGGTCCTGTCTTCACTCATGTGTCCCATATGGAGGAAGTCATGGCATTCCTGCAGGATTAGAGAGATGTGGTCCCTGTCTACCACTGTGAGTGCACTTGTGTGTTTTTCTCTGTGGTAGAGCAGGCCATCTATAAGGAAAAACTTGTTGTCCTTATAGGCCCTCAACCAGGGTTCTTCCAGCTGGGCTTCCAGTTCTGGACTCCTGTACTTTTGTTGCAGGAGTTGGAGTAGTATGCTACACTTTTTGTGTTTGGCAGAAGACTTATGTACTGCACTAAAGAATTCATTGTGCAGTTCTGAGGAGCTTATTCCCAGTAAGGGAGTTTCTGTTCCTTCTGAATCAGTGTTTCCACTGTCAAGGGTACCACTCTCTGGTGCCCATTCAGAGAATCTGAAGTTCTTCTTCCTATCCACTTCCATGAAATGGATAGGAATCTTGGCTGAAGCTTCAGGGTCATAATCTGGATTGCTTTTGACATTGTCCAGTGGCCATCTGCTAAGGCCATCTGCATTGGTATGACTTTTACCTTCTTTGTATATGATGGTCATGTTCCCTCTATACTCCTGGATGGCTATTTGCCATCTCAGCATGTGTCTATTTGTAGGCTTCATGTTCAGTAAAGACTTCAAGGCTGTGCAGTCTGTGTAGACTTCAAAGACTGCACCCTCCAAATAATAATGGAGTTTCTCTAGAGCCCAGACTAGACATAGGCACTCAGTCTGGGTGGCCCCATACCTGGCTTCTGAATCTTCCAGCTGCCTTGAGATGTAGCAAATTACTCCTTCTCTTGGTTCACCATCCACAATTTGTCTTTGGTGAAGGGCTGCTCCTAGGCCTTGACTCCATGCTGCATATATATATAACTTGAATGGTAGTTCAAAGTCAGGTAAGATGAGCACAGGTGCATTTGTGAGTTCATATTTAATCCTCTCATATGCATCCCTCCTTTCCTTGGTTATTTCAAAAACTACATCTTTTGAACATAACTTGTATAAACTACTAGTTATGTGTACGAAGTTTTTAGTGTGGCTTCTATAGTAGCTAGCAAACCCAAGGAAAGATTGCATCTCTTTGATACTCTTTGGTACTGGCTTTTGCAGTACTTCTGCTACTTTATTCTGGTCAATTGCCAGACTAAGACCTGAGACTTTATGTCCTAGAGCCAGTAACTCTTGTTGGCCAAAATTGCACTTTTTAAGTGAAATTGTGAGATTTATGGGTGTGCATTTACTTAGTACTCTGTCTATGTATTGCACATGGTCTTCCCATGTCTCTGAGTATATAATGATATCATCAATATATACTACCATCCAGCCTTCCAATATTTCATCTTGAAATATGGTGTCCATCATCCTTTGGACGTGGGCTGGTGCATTCTTGATGCCAAATGGCATCCTGGTGTACTCATATATGCCCATATGGCATATTATTCTGAGTAATTTCATGGAGTTTCGTTTAACTCTATTTTGGTGGAAACCTTTCATACAATCCATTTTGGTTGAGTATTTGGCTTTAGCCAGTTTATCCAATGCATGAGGTATCCTGGGTATAGGGTACCTGTCTGCTTTTGTGTAGTTATTAAGAGCTCTGAAATCACCACACAGTCTAGACTTGCCATCATGCCAGGTGATTAGGACAGGGGTGGTGATTTGCACTATTTCATTATGTCCAATCTTCCTGATGACATCCATATGCCGGAGTCCATTGATATGTTTCTCAATTTCTTTCCTGATTTCAAGGATTGCTGGATAAGGAGGTCTCCTGAGCATGGGTGGATAAGGCCTTTCCACATCTAGATGTAGTTCTATATCATGGCCTTTGATCTTGCCTAATGGTTCTTCACCAAGGGCAAATTCTGGTCTGTTCTTTCTCAGCATCTTCAGTTACCTTAGTTTTTGTTTACTGGTGAGGGTAGTGCTAAACTGTCCCTCTCTTGATTCCTTCAGAAGTTCTTCTAGTGGATCTTGAGAAGATATCTGGTATATATCAAGTGAAAATTTCTTTTCCTTGTTAGTACCAATGGTGATGTGCCTATTTTTACTGTTGTAAATGTATATGCCATGAATCCTCTGGTAATCTGTTCCCAGTAAAAATCCTTGGATGTGGGCATCATCAAGCACTACAAACTCTGGGTTGAGTCTGATATTACCCTTCCTGTGGGGTATAATTACTTCTTTGATAATTGTCCCAATGGAAGTCATCTTCCCTGATGCACTTTTGAAGTTCTTTTGTGAGCCTTAGAGGTAATTACATATACCCAAAAGACCACAAATACAAAATTAACATATAAATATAAATAAAATAAATTTATTTATATTATTAAAATGAAAATCAAAATATAAATATAAAATTATATTCACAATTAAAGATTTAATCAAAATTTAAAAATAAAATTACATTAAATTTTGAAATTGTAAAATTACATTTATACTTGAAAAAATTAAGTAAAAATTAATTTTTAACAAAATTGTAAAAAAATAAACAAATTTGGAAAAAAGTTAAATAAAAATTATTATAAATTTTTATCCCATAAATAAACATATAAAAATTATTTCACCATTGGATTCCTCATAAAAAATCAGGTGAGGTCACCTCTGGATGAAATTTCTGTAACTCAACTCTAAATAAGCTTAAATTAAGTTTTTAGTATTTTCAATACAAAAGTGGAAAATCCTCAGAACTTTAATTCAATTCACACCACATGTGGTGTTAACCATCAATTTTTGTGTTAAAATTGAGGTGTTGTGTTTAGTTTAGAAGCTATGAGGAATTGAAGTATTTTCAATTGAATTCAATTGAAATGTCAAAATGTGTGCGTGTATTACATAAGTGAACTTTGATTTACATATGAGGTATCAATTATTACTGTATTGAACTCTGAAACTCAATTTAATTAAATATGTAAATTATAAGTATAATACATGATGAGGAATTAAAGGAAAAATAAATTGGAAAGATTAAATTTGGGGGGGAAAAGGAACTCCAGCTCTAAGGGGGAGCTAGACACCCAAAATCCTTTCTGACAGGCGTGGAATGTCAAGATTCACGCAGAACTCATCAATTTTGGCCTGGAATTGAGTTACAGGGTCTGTGGACTCAATTGATGATGAGGTTTTGATACCAACTCGGGTAGTTTTAGCTGTTGTCAAGAGGGTAAAACTACCCTTAAGATAGAAAAATCATAGTCAAAACAGTTTCAACCGGCTTCTACGTCTCTTACACACATTCTGATGTGTTTTAAAGGCTCTAGGCCAGGTATTGCTATAGTAATGGCTGATTTAAGGGTCTAAAATGGCTAAAAATGGCTTAAACCAGCCCTTTTTTGGTCCAAACCAGGGCTCAATGATGCCATAATTGTCTTTTCTGTTGTCAGACTGTTTTTCAAGACTGACAAGAGTAAATTTTACTTTTGGAGTAAGAAAATTGATGGCTATAAAAGAATGTCTTCTTTGCCCCACTTTTCTCTTCATGATAGAATCTTTTCCTTTTATTAATTAGTTTAAACACTGTTAAACCAATCAATAAAAGATTCAAAAAACCTTTTTCAAATCTTTTTGAACCTTTTAACCACGTTAAAAAATCATTATAATCATTGTTTGTAACTCTTATAATCATTTTGACTCCTGAACCACCCCAAATGTGAATTAAAGCATCTTTCATCACTGTAATCTTTGTCACTTTGTTTCCAAATTCACTCTGGTCACTTTTGGGTCTGTTTTCTCTTTAATATTCTTTTTGAAGACTTTGCTCTTTAATTAATTGCTTGAAGTTCTTTGCTCAATTAATTCCAATTGAAATTGATCTTGAAGAAATTTCTTTTGTAGCCTTAAATATCTCTTGTAGAGTATTTTTGGATAAATTTTTATTGTTGGTAAAACAATAAATTTTTATAATATTATTGTTTTATACTAATAAAGTTATAAACAATAAAATTGGGGTGTTTTCTCTTGAAAATAATATTTCTTACTATTTTTAATTGATTTTTACATTATACAAATTTTGAGAACAGGAAAAGTACTTGATTTTTAATCAAAGTTTCATATCCACACCTTAAATTTGGGGGCCCAGCCATGATATTTTACCTGTGACATATTTTTTTTCCTCTTTTTAAATCTTTTATCTTATATTGAAAAATTTAAAAACATATAAAAAATACTTATAATCAAAAAAATCCATAAAAAATAATTTTTTTCATATTATAAGTGAGGCTTATATTTCCATTTATTTTTGGAAATATTCCTTTTTTTACTTAATTAATTGGTTTTTTTCATTAATTTTAGTGTCTAACAACGTGGTAAGACAAGAAAACATTAAAACAGGTTCAACAGTAACCAGCATTATTCCTGCCAGTACTGTTAATTCTGATCATAATAGTACTATTATTGTGACTCAGAATATTCACCCAGAGCCAATTTCTTCTGAATTAGTCAACTTGGAAATAAGTAATACTCTTCAGAAAGTCAAAGACTTGGCCAATAGTAAGTTTTTTGACGTAAAAAATACTATTTTAAGCCTTTTTAACCATAATTATGCCTTCAACCAGGTCGGGAGCCAGCCATAAACCCTCAAGCAGCTCCCAGAAAGGTAATAGACGTGATTATGGCAGAGGCCAATCAGGTACAGAAGGAAAAGGGTCAGTGGATGACTGCCAAACAACTAAAATGGGTCATTCTGAAGCTGATAATACCATTTTAACTTCAAAAAGAGCTGACACCGCCACAACAAGCCTCTGTGGACATATACAAAGCCAGCCACAATTCATACAACAATGCACTTCAGTTCAAGGAGTACCAGATCCTTGCAGACCTGTGGAAGAATTGCATGAATTCTTACCTGACTGTGAGAAAATTCCTGGGCCATCCCAATACTTGCAAATTGCTCAATTGATGGCATCAATTGATTTAGAAGAAAAAAATGATGCTTTTGACACTGGAATGGAGGAAAAACAATCCTCCACCACCCAAACCAGTGCCAAAAACAGCCCCAGTGGCCAGAAGCAGCAATTCCAACGTGAACAAGCAGCCACAAGCTCCACACAAGGGCAAGGGGAAGGCACCAGCCCCAAAACCTTACAGCCAAGGATACAGAATTCCAAAGATTCAGCAGGATGCCATGGAAAATGTATTTCAGATGGCCAGAACCATGATGGAATTTTAAAAGAAGGAGGAAGCCAGATTAAAAGATCAAAAATGATTTCTGATACTTTTGATTGTATTCCAGAGTTGTATAAAGCTATTTCTGACGTAAAAAGTCATCTTTCTGATAAAAATACATCAATTTGTAACAATCTTAAAAAAATAACTTGAGTCTGAGTCAAATAAATGATACACTGAAATTCTTTGAAAGAGTTTTAAGAACATTCAAAACTTCCAATAATGATAATTCTTTTGGCACTAAGATAAATGAACAATCTGCCATTAATAAAGAATTAACTGACAAATATTCTAAATTCAATATTGATTACATAATTGAAACAAGAATAAAACAAGCTATTAATACTATCAAAGAGGATAATAAGAAAGCTCTTGATGATATATCAAAATCATTTGCTGAAGTAAAGACAAATACAGTTGCCTTGAAAAAGCATTTTGATACCTCAAGAGAGGAAACATCAAAATTAACAATAAAGTTAAATGAAGTTATATCTGATAATACTAAACAAACAGAATTATGGAATGAGCTTACATATAAAGAGGATGATCATAAAAAGAATGTCATAGAATCTATACAGAGCTTACAACATGAATTAAGAAATTTGCAAAGGTGTAACAACAGTAAAATGAATGATATTGAACAGCTGCTAAACACCTTGCCAAGAATTTCTACACCTCTGAACCAAAATGAGGAAGCAAGAATTCCTAATCCACAAGTATTGGATATTGAAAATTCAAAGTTAAAAGATGAATTTTCTACTTCTTTTCATAATTTGGAACCATCAATGGGCCAAGCACTCTTGAAAGAAGTTCCAAAACTTAAAGAATGGCCTCACTTTGGTGGTGAAGGAGAGTATGACCATATGGAGTTCATCAGAGGTATTGACATGATCGAAGGGGATTTTGAATTACCAGACAGATTGATAACAGCAAGATTTAACACCTTGTTTCCCAAATCAGCTCACAGATTGTACATCAAAATAAGACAAGCACATGGACACCAGAGTTATACTTGGTGGAAAACCCAAATCATTAACAAATGGGCAAATGATTCTTGGAAGTTTAAAGTTGAAACAGCCTTTGAATATGCCAAATTTAATTCTGATAAAGACAAAGCTTTACCATGGTTTTGCCAACAAAAAGACAGATTAACAGCATTATATCCAGAGATGTCAGAATTTATGATCCATAGAAAAATTCTGAGACAATGTTGAGGTGACTTAGAGCATGGTGTCAAAAGCAGGACTACTGAACAGTCTTCAGCAGAGGATATTATCAATATATTAGAAGAAGTAACCACCAGAGCCAAAATTGGTTCTAGTAGGGTGAATCTCAAAACAAGGCTTAATACACCTTGGAAAGATTCTGTGGACAAAAACCCCAAAGAGAATTCTAGTAATATTAAGTATAAATCTGCAGATACAGGCAGAAAGTGCCATATTTGCCAAAGCACCACCCATTTAGCCAATACATGTCCAAAAAGGGGAAAAATCAATGAAATTGATATTGAAAAGGAACCTGATGTTGAAAAAGAAGACATAATTGAAGACAATTCATATCATAAGTCATCAATATTTTCTGAATCTTCAAAAGATATAGAAAATATCAATTCCACTTTTGACATCATGGAATATTATTCCCACTTGCCACAACTGAGCAATGGTCAACTTGATTTATCAAAAGTTCAAGATGCACAACTTATGAAAACAAAACAAAACAGAGGGAAAGGTTATACAGCTGGTAACTCCTGTATAACAGAAGTGGTGATTGACAACAAGCCCACCAAACTTTTGCTTGACCCAGGAGGCTTCTGCTATTGTGTTGGAAAATCTTTTCTTAAGACTTGTGTACCAAATTTTGAAGACCAATTGTTACCAATTGATGGTATAAAATTCAATAGTTCAAGTAATCCAATGAAAGCATTAGGAATTTTTGAGACCAATGTCATATTCCCACACATAAATGGGAATTTAAGAATCACAGTTGAATTTGTTGTTATGGAAAATTGCTCTAGTACACATTTTATATTGGGAAATGACTATTTAATCATGTGTAGGATAGATTTGCATAACAAGAAAGACAGATACTTTACTATTGGAGACTATAAGAACCAAATATTTACCTTTTTACCATTTAAAAAACAAATTACAGTAAACAAAGTATCACCAGTCAACTTAGAGTTAGAAAAATTCAAGTCTGAACAGTTAAATGAAGCTGAAATAAGCCTTCATCTGACTGATAAGCAAGAAAATGAACTTTATTCCCTTTTGTATGACCACAGAGGAGCATTTGCCTCAGACAAAGAACCTCTAGGAGCAATTATTGCTCATGAAGTTGACATCATTCTTAACATTGAGAGACCTTATCCACCACACTTAAGAAGACCTGCATATCCAGCAAGTCCAAAATCAAGAGAAGCTCCTGAAATTCATATCAAAGAACTTCTGGACCTTGGTGTAATAAGAAAAGTAGGCCACAATGGAGAAGTAGAAATAACTAAACCAGTCATAGTGGCATGGCATAATGGAAAATATAGAATGGTTGGGACTTTAGAGCTCTGAAAACTTACACTGTTCCAGACAGATACCCAATACCAAAAATCCAAATTGCCCTTACTCAAATATCTCAAGCAGTGTATATAACCACTATGGATGCCCTTAAGGGATTCCATTAAAATGTGGTGACACCAAGAGCAAGAAAATACTTGAGAATTATTGTTCATTTTGGAGTGTATTACGACTTGGGGATGCCCTTTGGTATCAAAAATTCACCTTTACACTTCCAAAGAATGATGAATGAAATCTTCCCTGAAGAACTCTCAGAGGGATGCTTAATCATTTACATTGATGACATTATTTTCTGTTCCAAAACTTGAGAGGAGCACATGTACAGATTGTCCAGAGAGCTTTGACAAAAATTCAATCAGTAAACATGAAAATCTCCTTGAAGAAATCTCATTTTGGATTTACAGAACTTAAAGCACTAGGACATGTTGTATCTGGTTTGTCCCTTGGAATTGACAAAAACAAAGTTGCAGCAGTATTTCTAAAACCCATGCCTCAGAATAAGAAGGAAATTCAGTCATTCTTAGGTTTTGCAAGATATTACAGGCAACACATTAAAGATTTTGCATCCATAGCAAGACCACTTTATAAATTGTGTGACAAAGGCACAGTATTTGAAATGACTGTTGACAGAGTCAAAGCCTTTGACTCTCTAAGAGAAGCCTTGACCACTGCTCCACTCTTACTGATGCCAGACTTTAAATTGCCTTTCAAATTGTATATTGATGCATCAGGGGTTGGGCTGGATGCTGCGCTTCACCACGTTCAGATCATAAATGATAAACCTGTGGAAGGACCCATATGTTTCATATCCAGGCAAATCAAACCAACTGAAGCCAGATATGGGGCAAGTCAAATGGAATGTCTATGCCTTGTCTGGGCCTTAGAGAAATTGAACTAATTCTTAGAGGGATGGGTTTTTGAGGTCATAACAGATTGTACAACTGTCAAATCACTTTTAAACATGAAAAAACCCAACAGACATATGCTAAATTGGCAAATAGCCATACAGGAATACAGAGGCAATATGACTATTGTTCATAAGGATGGGAATATTCATAAGAATGCAGATGGACTAAGCAGATGGCCATTACCAAATAATATTGATAATCCTGCTTATGTGCCAGAAGAAGCTTCACCACAAATCCCAATAGAAGGAATAAGTGTTATAGACCTGAACACAACCTTCTTTGAAGAAGTCAGAAATAGTTACACTCAAGATAAGAATTGTAGCATCTAATGGCAAATAATTAACAAATACTGTAAAGACAACTCTCTAATACATGCCTTGGATGAAGTATGGAAAAAATCTTATGATGAAGGAAGATTTCACCTACTGGATGGTATAATTTACCACAGGACCAAGAACACATGTGTCATGACAGTTGTGGACAGGTCATTAATCAATCTTGTACTAAAAGAATGCCATGATAGCCCCTTCTCAGGACATCTGTCTGAAGACAGAACAAGAGAGAAAGTAAAGACCTGCATATGGTGGCCAATGTGGCAGAAAGATGTTGCAGAGTATTGCAAAACCTGTGACAGATGCCAAAAGGCAAATAAATCAACTGACAAGAGACTTGGAAATATGATAAAAATCCAAGAACCAAGCAGACCTTGGGAAATTGTCCATATGGATTGGGTAACTGGACTACCACCAGGAGGTGACAGAAGCTATAATGCTTGCCTAATAATTGTTGACAGATTCAGTAAAACCCCAATCTTTTTACCATGTCACAAGGATGATACAGCCATGGATACAGCTCTTCTGATATGGAATAGAGTAGTGTCATGGACTGGGATATTTACAAATATCATTAGTGATAGGGATCCCAAATTCACTTCAGCACTATGGACAAATCTTCACCAATTATTTGGCACTAAACTGTCTTTCTCTACAGCCTACCACCCACAAACTGAGGGACTGGCTGATAGGATGATCCAAACCTTAGAGGACATGGTAAGAAGATTTGGTGCATATGACCTTGAATTCAAAGATTGTGACGGATTTACCCATGATTGGTGTACTCAGCTACCAGCACTGGAATTAGCATATAAAACATCAATCCATGTCAGTACCAATAAAACTCCTGCTATCCTAGAAAAAGGATGGAACCCCAAATTACCCCAAGATTCCTTGAGGAAAGATTTGATTGAAATACAGCCCACGGCTGCTACCTTCAAAGGAATGCTAGACAAAGCTAGGAAGCATGCAGTAAGATGCATGGAAGACTCCTTTGCATATGCTAAAGACAAATGGGATAAATCACATGCAACTCCAGATTTCAAAGTAGGGGACCTAGTTATTGTATTGACCACTAACTTCAATAACATCAAAGGATGTAAAAAGTTGAAAGACTCCTTTGCAGGAAATTTTGTTATTAAGGGCCTCTGTGGAGAAAATGTTGTTAAAGTAGAGTTATCTGAAGAACTTAGCAATAAGCATTCCACATTTCAGTGAGCCTGATAAAGACATATAAATATAGAGATGCTGAAAACTTCCCTTGAGGAATAAAGTTCCCCAAGTTATACATCCTATAGAGTCATCTGGTAGTAAGAAAATTACCAAAGTTCTCAAAGAAAGAAAGTTGAGAACCAACAAAGTGAGGGAATACCTTGTTAGGTACAGTGACCCAGCTTGTGAAGATGAATGGTTGCCAGAGAAAGACATACCTGAAGCTACTAAACTTCTCAGAAGGTTCAGGCACACTAGAAATAACAATATTACGGAGTAATATTCTTTTTTAGGGGGAGGGAATGTGAGCCTTAGAGGTAATTTCATATACCCAAAAGACCACAAATAGAAAATTAACATATAAATATAAATAAAATAAATTTATTTATATTATTAAAATGAAAATAAAAATTTCAATATTAAATTATATTCACAATTAAAAGTTTAATCACAATTCAAAAATAAAATTACATTAAATTTTGAAATTGTAAAATTACATTTATACTTGAAAAAATTAAGTAAAAATTAATTTTTAGCAAAATTGTAAAAAAAAAAAAAATTTGGAAAAAAGTTAAATAAAAATTATTATACCTTTTTATCCAATAAATAAACATATAAAAATTATTTCACCATTGGATTCCTCATAAAAAATCAGGTGGGGTCACCTCTGGATGAAATTTCTGTAACTCAACTCTAAATAAGCTTAAATTAAGTTTTTAGTATTTTCAATACAAAAGTTGAAAATCCTCAAAGCTTCAATTTAATTCACACCACATGTGGTGTTAACCATCAATTTTTGTGTTAAAATTGAGGTGTTGTGTTTAGTTTAGAAGCTATGAGGAATTCAAGTATTTTCAATTGAATTCAATTGAAATGTCAAAATGTGCGCGTGTATTACATAAGTGAAATTTGATTTACATATGAGGTATCAATTATTACTGTATTGAACTTTACAACTCAATTGAATTACATATTTAAATTATAAGTATAATACATGATGAGGAATTAAAAGAAAAATAAATTGGAAAGATTAAATTTGGGGGGGAAAGGAACTCCAGCTCTAAGGGGGAGCTAGACCCCCAAAATCCTTGCTGAAAGGCTTGGGATGTCAAAATTCAAGAAAAAGTTCATCACTTTTGTCCTGGAATTGAGTTACAGGGTCTGAAGACTCAATTGATGATGAGGTTTTGATACCAACTGGGGTAGTTTTAGCTGTTGCCAAGAGGGTAAAACTACCCTTAAGATATAACAATCATAGTAAAAACAGTTTTAACTGGTGTCTACGTCTTTTAAACACATTCTGACGTGTTTTGAAGGCTCTAGACCAGGTATTGCTATAGTAATGACTGATTTAAGGGTCTAAAATGGCTAAAAATGGCTTAAACCAGCCCTTTTTTGGTCCAAACCAGGGCTCAATGATGCCATAATTGTCTTTTCTGTTGTCAGACTGTTTTTCAAGACTGACAAGAGTAAATTTTACTTTTGGAGTAAGAAAATTGATGGCTATAAAAGAATGTCTTCTTTGCCCCACTTTTCTCTTCATGATAGAATCTTTTCCTTTTATTAATTAGTTTAAACACTGTTAAACCAATCAATAAAAGATTCAAAACACCTTTTTTAAATCTTTTTGAACCTTTTAACCATGTTAAAAAATCATTATAATCATTGTTTGTAACTCTTATAATCATTTTGACTCCTGAACCACCCCAAATGTGAATTAAAGCATCCTTCATCACTGTAATCTTCGTCACTTTGTTTCCAAATTCACTCTGGTCACTTTTGGGTCTGTTTTCTCTTTAATATTCTTTCTAAAGACTTTGTTTTTTAATTAATTGCTTGCAGTTCTTTGCTCAATTAATTCCAATTGAAATTGCTCTTGAAGAAATTTCTTTTGTAGCCTTAAATATCTCTTGTAGAGTATTTTTGGATAAATTTTTATTGTTGGTAAAACAATAAATTTTTATAATATTATTTCTTTATACTAATAAAGTTATAAACAATAAAATTGGCTTGTTTTCTCTTAAAAATAATATTTCTTACTATTTTTAATTGATTTTTACCTTATACAAATTTTGAGGACAGGAAAAGTACTTTATTTTTAATCAAAGTTTCATATCCACACCTTACATCTTTGCCTTAGTGGGCAAGAGCTGTTTTTCCCAGTTTGGGAAGTGGTTATCCAGATAATCTTTGGCCACTGTGGAGCAGTGTGCTCCACTGTCAATGATCAATGGATGTTGAGCATTGTCAATACATACAGTCATCTTTGTGGCTGTTCCAAGTATGTATGCCATTCCTTTGGTTGGTGTAACCAGGAAGGTTTGTGCATCTTGTGTGTGTTTGCACAAGTTTTTGTTGGAAGTGTCCTGTGGCATGCCTGCTTCCAACTGTATGTCCTGAATTTCTAGTGGGGTTTCCTCTTGGTATTCCACTAGAAATTCTTCTCTTGGGTCTTGGTCATCATCAGATGGTTCTCTGATGGCATCACCCATGGAGTCTGATTCAGAATCCTCTGTTGGGGATTCCTCCTCTGGGACTTTCTCAATGGCATAGACCTTTTTCTTTTCCTTTGGACAGTTGTTGGCATAGTGGTCTGTTGAACCACAATTATTACAAGAATTTTTCTTCTTTGCCACTTCTGCCACTTTCTCTCTAGGCTTGCCTTTAAACTCTACCCAGAGATGTTGTTTCTCTTTGAAACTATTGCTCCTATATGGGGTAAATTTTCCTATATTAGTCCTTTTCCTTATGTCTTGTAAGGTGTTGGCAATGTCATATAGAGTGCAATTTTGGTTGCATCTGCATTTCACTGCATGCTCTAGCTCTCCTGGAAGTTGTGTCAGAAGTTTCTGTTCCTCATTTGGATGTTCATCTGAGGATCAATGGCTTTCAGTCTCTTGGACTGTCTAAGACACCACTAATATGGATCTTTGTCCACAGAGTACTTGTCATTTTCAAATGACATGGTCTTTTGCCATATCCAAGTTCCATTAGTGTACTTTTGGATGATTTGACTCTTCCACCATGGCCAGTTTCTTCTGCCATGGATTTCATTCATTTCCGTGTACCATATACTAGCATGACCTTTAAATGCTGTATTTAATCTAGCAGTAATCCAGTAATCTGGTATGCTTGGTACATCAATGAAGAGTCCATCAATATAGTCTATGAGTTCCATATTGTCATATTCTCCTGATCCTGAGAATTTGGGCCAACTTGAGCCCTCAGGAAGCTGTTTCAAGGTTTCCTTCTCTTAATAAGACATGCCATCTCCATCCTGGTATTGTGATGGGGATCTTGCCTTGTTCATCAACATGGCATCTGGTTTGATGTCATCTGGTTGATATGGATTATCGATAACTTGGTCTTGTGGTTGTGGCTTCAAGCTATGGTAGGCATTAAACAATTCTCCCTGTCCCTTGTGCTGTGGTGTTGTTCTTAAAAGACTTGATTCAGTCTTTTGTTGGTTTCTTCAGAGCCTTTGCTCAGTTGAGCATATCCTTCCTGAAGTTTTTTAACTATCTGTTCCAAGGAGGCTTGAGTCTTTCTCATCCTCTCTTGGCCAGCTTCAATTTCTGCAAACTGTTTGGCAGATTGTTCAGCATATTGGGACATTTTTAACCACAGTGTATCACTGTTGATGTTACTCTCAGATGTGACAATGTTATGTTGAGTCTGAGTGAGGGTAATGTTTCTATTACTAGGACTACTGATTCTAGAGTGTTTTACAACTACTTCTGGTTCTTGTGTACTTCTTTTACCAAATCTAACAGCTTCTGGATCATGGGGTCTGAATCTTTCCTCCTCTGGTTGAAGGAGGATTTGTTATTGCCCTTGTTTCCTTGTCTTCTTCTGGAAACTTCTTGGAATTGTGAAGAATGGTGACTCTTGGCCACTGATATGCTGGTTTTTGAATGGTTTGAAGCCACTGGATAGCTGATTTGGCCTGCTCCTTGTGAGCCTGAAGGAATCTGAGTAGGCCCTGTCTGGTTTAACTGTTCTTCTATAGCTTGGATAGTGGCTTGATTCTCCCTTATCCTCTGTGCCCTTGCCTCCAGGAGTCTGAACTGCCTGGTAGGATTCCAACCTTTGGTGATTACCATCAGGTCTTTGAAGTTTATCTCTTTGAGACAGATCTTCTGGCAACTTGCTCCAAGTTCTGCCCAGTGACTTGCCAGGTTGAACCTTTTGTTGTCCATGCTCCATTGAAATAAATCTTTGAAGAGTTGGTGGAGCTGAAGAACTTGATCCATATCCTTCCAGTCCTCTGG
This sequence comes from Austropuccinia psidii, assembly GCA_023105745.1. NCBI lineage: Eukaryota > Fungi > Basidiomycota > Pucciniomycetes > Pucciniales > Sphaerophragmiaceae > Austropuccinia > Austropuccinia psidii. The sequence goes on along the minus strand of JALGQZ010000005.1, from coordinate 43,495,378 downwards.
TTTGAGGTTCCTGTTGAATTGGCGTGTGAATGGCAAGGTTGATATTATCTCCATCATTGTTTTGCCATCCACCACTTTGTCCAAGGTGTCCTCTTCCAGGTCTTCTGGTTCTGGACAAGCCTTCTCTGTCCTCTGGCTGGTTCCTTTGGAAGCCAAGGTCTCTGAGGTATGCAGGGGACATATCAGTGTTTGCAAGAAGTCAAAGAACTTTATGTTCTTAGGGTATTTACCTTTGACTGTGCCTTGTACAAATTTGTTATCTGCTGATTTGGGCAGTTTGCCTTTGGAGGTTACAACTGGGTTAATAACTGTAATCTTTCCTGTACAAGTGGTCAAGGTTGGTTTACCTTGTATTGAAGCAGAGTTTTGTGGTTTTCTACTCCTCTGAGTGGCTATTGGTGTCCACTGTTTGGCTGTAATGAGGCCTTCACTAAGTCTTTTTCCTTTTCCCTTGCTGTCCTCTGGTTCTGAGGGTGTCACTGGTGTGTTGGCCTGTGACTGGGTCTCAAGTGGTATGAAATTTTCTTCCACTGAATCAAGCAGGAGAAGAGGGCTTATGTCAGTTAAGACTTCTTAAAAGGCTGGTTTCGCATGTCTAAGAATGGCCTCTGGGCTTGTATATTATTACAATATGCCCTTGTATGATGACAGTGTAATTGAATTAACAATTCCACGTCAAAAATACAGCTTATTGATATGTGGTAGACTGTTTTTATACCAATATCTTACAGAATACTTGTAGTTAGGAAGTATAATCTGTCAAAGATGGTGTATTACAGGGCAATTGAGTTAAAAATGTGCCCAAACACGCCTCAACTGTTGGTTTATCAGTATTAGCTGTCTTGATTCAATTAAGAATTAAGACTGTATTAGTGGCTCAAGGTGCTTTTATATACAAAACACGCCAAAAATACTGTTTTTGTGGTTATTAGCCACGTGTCAGATACTCTTATTAAAATATGAGTATTTTTAAAAAAGTGAAAGAATATATAAAATATACTTTTAAGAAGAAATGACGCCTAGAAAAGATAAAAACAGTGTCAATAAATGATCAAAAGAGAAAAACTTGCTTGTAATAAGTCCAAAAGGTTTGAAAACATGGCCAGGCCCCCAAAATGTCAGGCTGAGTCTATGATGAGAGTATTAAAAAGTATTTACAACTCTTGACTATGACTGTGACATGGTAAATAAAGATTTAAAAGAGTTTTATAAGAGTTAAAGATGGTTTATTTTAGTAATAAGAGGGCTTTACTATAAGGAATATAGTGGTGGTGAGCGCTGTTGAAAGCCCTGGGTGCACCTTTACCTGTTGGGTTACAATAATAAAGACTACAATACTTTCAATTAAGATTATACCTGATTATTACCCAAGAGTAAAACTGTTTTTGAAAGTTTACTACGTAGGGTATTCAAGAGCAGGATGAGGAGACAATTCTGGCTGTGAAAAGCCTCCTTTTTATCCTGAAATGGGGTGGAAAGGGTGCTAGACCTTTCCACGTAGAGGAAGTGAAGATTTTTCACCCTCCAGGACTGACTTGTGGTTTGCAAACAGCCTGTATACCCTGTATTGGGCTCAGATGTGGTTTTGAAACCACTTCTGGGCAGTTTTCACCAATACAGGGTGAAAAGTTTCGTCTGGGGACCGCACAGCCTGATTCTGACGTGTATGACACATAGAATGCTGTACAGAAACTGTATGGGACCCCAGTATTGACTGACTTATGAGGTATTAAAGTATTAACATGCTTCTTTGTCTGTTTGACACCTTATAATCAGAGTACAATTGTATCCTGTAATAATACAGCTGTATTGGCCATATTGTGGGATTATAACATTCAAATGGCCACAGCTCTGTCAGTTTTTGAGATATCATGCTCAAAGTTGGCTCATTGGATATCCCTGTATGAGCTCTATACATTGATACCCAATTTGGAATATTTATCATTAAATATGACAAAGTTATCCCATGTTCAAGGTTTTTGTACATAGGCGTGGATTGGGCAAAAAACTGTATTGAGCTTGTTTGCCTCATAACTTATGTTATAGTTGAGATATGGGGAAGTGGATGGCACCATCAGGTAGCCCTTATTGTGCTCTTTCCAAAAAGACCCCACTTTAGGTATCTCACACTAAAACTGTAGAAGCTAGATGAGAGGTGAATGTTTTGTTCACCATTATTTGGCCTGAATTTGACCATAACTCAAGTAATACTGGTGCTAGCTCAGTCTGGCTGGTACCATTGGATAGCCCTGACTTAGAGCTTCATTTTAAATAAACATTTGATGTGGTTAAGCCTCTTCTTCTAGATTTTAGATGAGAGGTTAAAATTAAGGTTTATGCTCAGCAACAACTTTGAGCAGAAATAACTTTGTTATTCTTTGTCCTATGGTGATGGGACTTATATTTTCAGAAAGAGGTGAGTTTCCTCTTTCCTTTGATACCTTTTGAGCTGATTTGGCTCAGCTCCATGTTTTGGTGGTATCTTGGCTATACCATTGGTTTATGGTATTTTGGCTGTCATGCTTGTGCTCTGGTTTTGAGTCACAGGCTGACACTCTTATCCTGGGAAGGAAGAATTAAAATAGATTCCAGCAGCCTCATGCTCGCCCAAAGTCTCTGGCACAGGATAATATGATCACATGGAGCTCATTGATTATATTGATGGACTCTTCATTGATTTAACAAGCATACCAGACTACTGGATTACTGCTAGACTTAATAGAGCATTCAAAGGACATGCTAGTATTTGGCACATATAGATGAAAAGAATCCATGGGGGAAGAATCAAAAAATCCAAAAGTACAGCAATGGTACTTTGATATGGAAAAAGACCATGTAATTTGAGAATGAAAAATACTCTGTGGACAAAGATCCATATGCATGGTGTCTTAGAAAGTCTAAAAGACTTAAAGCCATTGATCCTTTAATGAATATTCAGATGAGGAATCACAAACTCCTGACACAAATTCCAGGAGAACTAGAGCATGCAGTAAAATGCAGATGCAACCAAAGCTGCACTCTAGATTACATTTCAAACACCTTCCAAGATATAAGAAGAATATGAAATATAGGAAAATATCCCCAATTTGAAAGCAGTAGCTTCAAAGAGAAACATGCTTTCAGGGTGGACTTTAAGGACAAACCCAAAGAAAGAGTGGCAGAAGTGACCAAGAAGAAAAACTCTTCTCACAATTGTGGGTAAACAGACTGCTACGCCAATAACTGTCCAAAGGCAAAGAATAAGCTCTATGCCATTTAACAAGTCCCAGATGGTGGAATTCCCAACGGAGGATTCTGAATCAGACTCCATGGGTGATACCATCACAGAAAAATCCGATGATGGCCAAGATCCAAGAGAAGAATTTCAAGTGGAGTACCAAGAGGAAAAACAAGTAGAAATTCAGGACATACAGCTAAAAGCAGGCATTCCACAGGACACTTCAAACAAAAACTTGTGCAAACACACATAAGATGCACAAAAATTCCTAGTTACACCAACTAAAGGAATGTAATATATACATGGGACAGCCACAAAGATTAATTTCTGTGTTGACAATGCTTAACAACCATTGATAACTGACAGTGGTGCACACTGCTCAATAGTGGCCATAGAGTATCTGGATAACCATTTCACAAGCTTGGAGAAACAGCTGTTTCCAACAAAGGAAAATAACTTTAAAAGTGCATCAGGGAAGATGAAATCCATTGGGACAATTATAAAAGAGGCAATTATACCCCATAGAGAAGGTGATGTCAGACTCAATCCAGAGTTTGTTGTTGTGGTATTCCATACCATTTTTTTTCACCAGGCTCAAGCTCATAGTACCCCAAAACAGCAGTAAATCCAGCCTACAGGAAGACTTACACTCAAATTTTACACCAAAAGGTCAACTTTACAGCAAGAAGCTGGATTTTCCTCATAAAACCATGGCACAGGAACCAAAGGGCAGTGTATGTGTTTAAATAAATTATTCAATTTCATTATGCATATGTAAAAATAAAGTTACATATAGTAAACTAGTTACAAAAAATAAGGTACCACCCTTTAAATTACACACCCCACCAAGCTTTGCACCCCCTTACAGCCACAGGACTCATGCAGCAAGAAAATGACACATGCATCAGTTATACAGCCAACTTGCATTCAAACTCATATGATGCAAAGCCCAGCCCCATGGAATTCCTGCAGCTCATTTACAACACAGCCACAGGAGTACTTTATCTTATATCCAAATTAACTCCACTTGAAATCTTAAAACAGAATCAAATTTATTTAAACCACTCATCACCTCATGCAAAGCAAAGCTAGTACAACAAGCTGCATGCAATACACACTTTCAATTAAATCTCAACCACATGACTATGCACAGCATGTGTCAAAATCAAAAATCACATCATCTCATAAAAACAGTAAATTCACCAGTGCAAGAAATTATCACTGACTTCATTTTAAAGTTCAAAAAGAAGAAAAACAACCATGACACCTGCATAAATTACACAGCCACTTCTACCAAACCTAAAATAGGACATATGCAAAGGAATTACAAGGTCATCATGTGATACTTAATCCACCAGCAGAATATCATGTGACAGAAAAGAGGCTGTGCACAAGAAAAATCCTCAGCCAAAATGAAATCACATCATGCATGCAAGGAAAATCCAAGGATATCACATCATAATTATTCCACCAAAAGATAATCATGTGATAAATGGAGGCTGTGCAGAGAGAAAATTATCACCAAACCTTAAATCACCTGACCCATGCCAGAAAGGTCCTCACCAAAAACAGAGTCACATGATGAAATCAAGAGGAATTCAAGTGGAAAAAGACAGCTCCCATGGAGGGCCCTCTAGGCTCCCAAAAGGTATAAATAGAGGGGCTCTCTCCCCCCAAATTTCAAAAATTCCCCCCATGCAAATTATATCCCATGCACATTATATCCCCTGCATAGTAGAGGCATAGGAATAATTCATCCCTCACCTGCGAGGTAGTCCAGTATATTATAGTAAATTTACTTGCCCAGTAGCTAAGCTGAGTGGAAGTATAGTGTTGAAGATTACCCATTAGCTAAGCTCAGTGGAATCCCATTATTATTAAAATAAAAATAAAAATTACCCAGCACCCAAGATTGGGATTACTAATCTATTAAAAGATTTTATCCAGTAAAATTAACACCATTTAGCAAGATTTAAAATTCACTTACTCCTTTAAAAAATATTAAATATCAAAGAATCTTACCTCTTAAATTTGACAAATACAATTTTATCTTATTATCAACCACTCTAAAAAAATAACAAACCTAAAAAACTTAAAAAAACCATCTTGCAAAAGGAATTTTAACCAAGAAGAAAAAACTCACCTCCATTTCACCAAAGCTATTAAAATTAAAACAGACAAGTATTTCATTAAATCTAAAAATTAACCAAAATTACTGACATTATTTTTCCTATTATTTATTGAATAGGTCTGATCTGAGACTGCTGAATTTTGTCTTCTGCATTTGTGAAGCCACTTACTAATTTTATTTTGGTTTGTGAGCTCCAAGGAAGATTTTGTTCAGTATTTTAGGAGGGGCAGGCAATACACCCTTGCCACCCTTGGTTACAGGAGTTCTTAGCAATTCAAAACTAGTTACCTGTGATTTCCCCCTCCAGGTACTGCCTCATTTTAATCCCACACAAGAGGAGTTCCCACATTGTGCTTGAATATTCCAACATACAAGCATTCTTACTGGGAATAGATTACCAGAGGATGTATGGCATTGATATTTACAACAGTAAGAACAGGCATATTACCATAGGTACAAACCAGGAAAAGAAATTTTCACTTGATATATACCAGATGTCCACACATGACCCACTAGAAGAATTCTGAGAGGGCCAATTCAGTACCTGCCTCACCAGTAAACAAAAACTTATTTCACTAAAAATTCTGAGAAAGAATAGACCAGAATTTGCCATTGGTGAAGACCTTTTGGGAAAAATCACAGGCCATGATATAGAATCATATCTAGATTTGGAAAAACCTTATCCACCCATTCTGAGAAGACCTCCATATGCAGAAATCCTGGAAATTAGGAAAGAAATTGATAAACACATCAATGAGCTTCTAGACATGGATGTCATTGGGAATATAGGACATAATGAAATAGTGGAAATCACCACTCCTGGCCTTATCATGTGGAATGATGGCAAATCTAGGTTTTGTGCAGATTTCAAAGCCCTGAATAACTACACAAAATCTGACATGTACCCAATACCAAGGATACCCCATGTCCTAGATAAACTGGAAAAAGCCAAATACATAACCAAAATGTATTTTATGAAAGGTTTCCACCTGAATGGAGTTAAATCAAACTCTATGAAGTTACTCAAAATTATATGCCTTATGGATATATATGAGTGCACCAGAATTCCATCTGGAATCAAAAATGCACCAGCCCACTTCCAAAGGATTAGGACAATATATTTCAAGAAGAAATATTAGAAGGCTGTATGTTAGCATATATTGATGAGATAATTATATACTCAGAGACATGGAAAGACCATGTAAAGTACATAGACAAAGTATTAAGTGAATGCACACCCATAAATCTGTAAATTTCACTTAAGAAGTGAAATTTTGGCCAACAAGAATTGCTGGTACTAGCACATAAAGTCTCAGGCCTTACTATGGCCATAGACCAAAATATTTAGCAGCAGTACTGCAAAATTCAGTACCAAAGAACATTAAAGGGATGCAATATTTCCTTTGGTGTGCTAGCTACTATAGAAACCACATCAAAAGGTTTTCTCACATAACTAGTAGTCTATAGAAGTTACTCTCAAAAGATGTAGTTTTTGAAATTACCAATAAAAGGAGAGATTCATTTGAGAGGATCAAACATGAACTCACTAATGCACCTTTCCTGATACTCCCTGACTTTTAATTATCATTAAAGTTGTATATAGATGCATCTTGCAGTGAAGAATTGGGAGCAGCCCTACAGCAAAGACAAATTATGGATGGTGAACCAAGGGAGGGGGAAATATGCTACATCTCCAGGAAGCTGAAATATTCAGAAGCTAGGTATGGAACAATCCATACTGAATGCTTATGCCTAGCCTGGGCCCTATAGAAACTCCATTAGTATCTGGAGGGTCCAGTATTTGAAGACTACACAGACTACAAAGCACTCAAGTCCTTACTTAATATGTAGACTACTAATAGAAACATGTTGAGGTGGAAAATAGCCATCCAAGAGTATAGAGGTAACATGACTATCATATAAAAAGAAGGCAAAAGCCATACCAATTCAGATGGCCTCACAAGATGCCCACTGGATAATGTCAAAAGCAACCCAGCTTACGACCCTGAAGTAGTAGCCAAGCTCCCTATCCATTTCATTGAAATAGAATGGAGGAAAAACCTCAGATTTTCTGAATGGGCACCAGAAGGTAGCACCCCAGACAGTGAAGAAACTGAATCAGAAGGAACAGAAACTCCCATATTGGGGATAGGCTGCTCAGAACTACACAATTACTTCTTTGCTGCAGTAATGAAGACTTATTCCAAACACAAACAGTGTGGCATATTGTTGAAACTCCTTCAACAGAAAAACAGGATCACAGAACTGGAATGCAAGTTAGAGCATCCCTTGTTGAGGTACTATAAGGAAAACAAGTTTTTCCTTATAGATGGACTACTCTATCACAGAGAGAAGCACACAAGTGCCCTCACAGTGGTGCACAGGGACCATATATCCCTGATCCTGCAGGCATGTCATGACTTCTCCTATATGGGACACATGAGTGAAGACAGGACCAAGGAAAGCATAGCAAGCACAGCTTTGTTGCCCAAATGGGAACAAGAGTTGAGTGAATATCTCAACACTTGTTAAAGATGCCAAAATTTCAGAAAGACAACATTGGAAAAAGTATGGGCTACTTCAACACATAGAAGAATGCAAATGCCCATTGCAAACCATTCATATGAAATGGTTCACAGGACTTGTCCCAGGAGGCAAAGAAAATTTCACTGCCTGACTAGTCATAGTAGATAGGTATAGCAAAAGTGTGAGATGCTTCCCATGTCATGAGGAAGACACTACAATATATACAGCTTTTGTTATTTTGGAATAAAATAATAGCCACATGTGAAGTCCCAAAAATCATCATTGGTGATAGGGACCCAAAATTCACATCAGAGTTTTTGGACCAGCTTCTATGACATGCTGGGTACAGAACTTGCCTCTTCTACAGCTTACCAAACACAGACAGTTGGTTTAGCTGAAAGTGAGATCCAGAAAACGGAGGAAATTATTCAGAGGTTCTGTGCATATGGCATGGAATATAAGTACCATGAAGGATATACCCATGACTGGATTACACTTCTTCCAGCAGTCCAGCTGTCTTAAAACACAATCCAGCACTCTACAACAGGCAAACCACCGCACTGGTAGCAAAAGGGTGGGCCCCCTTATTGCCTGTGGATCACCTGAAGAAAAATCTTCTAACTATCAGCCCCACAGTCATGAATTTCCATTATATGTGGAAAGTAGTGTGTGACATAGCTTCCTAGTGCATAGCTGAGCCTAAAGAAGATAAAAAACATAGGCATGACAAGACACATGTGGAACCAAACTTCAAAGAAGGGGACCAGGTGTTAGTTTCTAGACTCAAATTCAATAATCTTAAAGTACCAAAGAAAATTAGAGATTCATTTGCGGGGCCCTTCACTATCATTAAGTTAATAGGGAAGAATTCAGTGGAGGTTAGACTCACAGAGGAATTCTGCAGGAAACATCTAGTATTCCCAGTGAGTCTGGTCAAACCATACTTCCAGACAGGAGAGGAAAGGTTCCCCTCCAGAAAAAGGAGTACCACCCCACCAGACATAGTGAAAGTGGAAGACTCGCCTGGACCTGTGAAGAAGATCATCAAGGCCAGGAAATTCTGACTGAATGGTAAAGACCAAAGACAGTATTTGGTCATACTTAAAAGCCAGACTGCAGACAAAGACAAATGGTTTGCAGTGGATGCCATACCAGATGGGAACCTTCATCTAAGGAGATTAAGGGCCTCTAGGAGGACTGGAAATTCTCATAAATAATTACCCTTTTTTGAAGAGAGGGCATGTCAGCCTGTGACTCACAAACAGAGCACAAGCATGACAGCAAAATACCATAAACCAATGGTAAAGCCAAGATACCACCAAAACATGGGACTGAGCCAAACCAGCTCAAAAACCTTCAAACAAAAGATGAAACTCACCCCTTTCCAAATATACAAGTCCCATCATCATAGGAGAAATAATAACAAAGTTGTTGCTGAGAATAAACCCTAATTTTCACCTCTCATCTGAAATCCAGAGGAAGAGCCTTAACCCCATCAAATGGGTATTCAAAAGGAAGCTCTAAGTCAGGCCGATCAAATGTTACCTCCTGAATTTAGCTAACACCAGAACTACAGAGGTCATGCCCAAAATAAGGGCAAATAAGGGTGAATGAAATATTCCCCTCCCATCTAACTTCTACAGTTTTAGTTTGAGATACTTAAACTGGGGTAATTTTAGAAAGAGCACAATCAGGGCTATCTGATGTTTCCTTTAATTTAACCATAGCCTATCTAGAATAAAAGTGCTTAAGCAAACAAGCTCCATACAGATATTGAGAAAATCATATATCGGAATAACTAAATTTGTACATGGCATAGCTTTGCCATATTTAATTTTACCCATACTGAATGAAGTACCATTGTGTATACCTTAACCATGGATACTCAATTAACCAACTTTGAGCTCAATAGCTCAAAAACTATAGAAGCTATAGAAGTTCTAAGGTTAAAATACCATAGCTGGGCCAATACACCTTTTCTGTGGGATACTATCCCACAACCATTATTATGAGGTGTCAAACATACAAAGAAAAATTTTTAACATTCAATACGTCCTAGTTCATTCAATGCTGGTGTCTCATACAGGTTATGTACAGCATTCCATGCTTCATACACATCAGAAGATGGCTGTGTGGTTCCCAGATGAAAATTTTCATTCTGTATTGGTGAAAAGTGCCCATATGTGGTTTAAAAACAATATCTGAGCCCAATACAGTGTGTACTGGCTTTGTGGAAACCACAAGCCAGTACTCTTAAGTGAAAAATTCTTCACTTCCTCTACATAGATGGTCTAGAGGGTCATTCCACCCCATTTTAGGATAAAAGGAGGCCTTTTATCCACCAGGAAAGGTTTCCTCATCTTTCTCTTGGATTACTATGTAGCAAAACCCTCCAAAACAGTTATGCTCCTTGGAATAAGGTATAATTCTAATCTTAATTATTGTAGTCTTCTATTATAATAATCCAATTGATAAAGCTGCACCCAGGTCATTCATCAATACTCAGGACCACTAAAGATCTTTCAGTAAGTCCATTATATTTTAATTAAAAGCTTTTTTTATCATTATTATCCATGTCACATTCATACTTTAGGTTGTAAATTCTATTATTATCATTGTCACAGGTGCTCTTGGGGAAAACAGAAGTGACCTAGCACTCAGAAATCAGGGAACTCACTTGGAAGACTCCAAAGAATAAAGAAAAAAAAGTAAAGGAATTGAATTTCCTCAATAAATATGCAAGTACAAAAATGAGATGCAATAAGTGTAAGGTTTGACTATGAAACAATAAGTAAAAATTACTAATTTATTACTTATTGTACTCTGAATGTCCTTTTGAATTGAATAAATAAGATTAAAAATATAATAATAATAAATGATTATTATTATTATGGCGTAAAATAATTATATTATTAAATAAATATAATAATATAATTTATATTATAAAAATATAATATAATGAATGAATATATTAATATAAAATAACTAATATATTTAAAAGCTCTTTATTATTGTTACCAACAAATAATAAAGGCGTGAAAAATTGTTTTTTATTAATAAAAAACAATTAATAACAATAATATTACTAATATTAAAGTTATAAATTAATATAAATACTATTTATATTAATTAAACAATTATTAAAAGAGTAATAATAGAGAAAATTATTATAATAAGAGAAAATAACCTACTTTTAACACTTAATATAATAATTTTGAAATAATTTACGCCAAAGAATATAAATACAACCTTTTCAAATTGTATTTACAATAAAAATAAAGAAAATTACAAATTATTCTGGATTTTTACGTGGAAATGAGTTTTTATAGAGATTTTTAACAAAAACAATTAAATAACTGATTTAATCACGTCAAAATAGATGATTATAATAAAGTGGCCTTTGTTCTTTAATAATATAATAGTTTTATATATAAAGAATAAAGAAATTACCTTTGATTTAGTTGATTTAATGTTTTTGATGTGTCTGAGGGGAAAATAGAGTAAAAAGAGCTCTATTTATAGTAAATACCTCCCTCCTAGAGTCCAACAGGCTTCTAGTAGACGTGTACTGATCATATCCACTGGAATTGATCAATATTTTAAGGTTTGGAGATGATTACATCATTATCAAACCATATTACATCATTATTACACCATTATTTAGAGTTATCACTATAACTCTAAAGTTGATGGCATCAGAGGCTTGGCAGAACCCCAAATTTCGTGTATTTTATTAGTTTTAATCATAAACTAATAGTATTCACCAATTTTATCACTCATAAGACTGTTAAACTTAAATTAAGGTTACAGTGAGTGATCATAACTGCTCAAATTAAGCTCAAACTTTGATCCTTAATAACTTTTAAGATTTACACGCTACAGCAATTCAGAGAGTGAATTCTGATAGCCTGGAATAACCGTATTCTTCTGCCAAGAGCTTTTCATTACATCATCAAAACTCTAATTTTGATGATTTTTCTTGTAACTCATCTTTTCTGTCGAAATTCAATATTTTAAACTTTAAACCTTGATTTCAGGGGGTTGTACCCTGAATTTAATAATAAAAATTACATCATTCTTCACGAATGAGCTAGTAGAATCCAACTGTATACTTTTTTTTAAGTTCGGACCACTTTCACAACAAAGTGGTCAACAGCTCTGTTGATTTTTATCAATATTTAATCATAGGTTTTAACCTTGTTTATCATTTGTAAAATAAAGTTCATATCTGTGTTCTTACAGTAATTACGTGGTAGCTTTATTTTTGGTTCATCACTCTATCATGTATAGTTTAAGAGATATTAGCTATGATCCTTGAATATATGCGTTGACCAAAAAAGTGCATATATTCAGGTTAATTCCTTAAGTATTAACTTTGGAAATTAGCTCATTAATTGTTTTATGTGTGGGTTCTCGTGGGGAATCCAATGGTACAATTTATTTCACAGGTTGTTTCATTAGGTCTTGAGATAAATAAGGTTTTATGTATAATTCATTAAAAATTGACTTTACAGATATGCCATAAAAATGGTATATGTGTATTTTACCATGGGGAATCCAATGGTATAATTTCTTTCACATTTTGATTCATTGGTTTTTAAGCTAAACCAAGTTGTGTACCAATTTATGGTATTTTTGTATTTTTAAAGTAATTATTTTTAATGTATAATTATTCTAAGTAATTTTAGTATAATTATCTTAAAGTTATAATTATTCTGAGTCTTTCTTGTGACCTTATTGGGTATGTGGTCATATCTCAAAGGCTCACATTCCCTACCACCAAAAACGATTGTACCACAATCTGATATGTGTGATTAGGGTATCATCCACTGTCCTACCTCTTCATTAGACTTTATCAGTCTTGAAGCTCAATAATGCTTTATTTTATTATTCTTTAGGTTTTCTTTCATGTCTAAACCTCCTTAGTAGCTTATCAGCATTTGTTATATCTTTCTCAAGTAGCCATTCATCTTCTTGAGTTGGATTTCTATACCTTACAAGGTATTCTCTTTCTTTTTTGTTTCTTGTCCTTCTTTCTTTAAGAACTTTTACAGTTCTCTTTTCTTCTCCTTCTTCCAAAGGGGGGATTTCAAGTGGGGGTTTATTTCTTAGTGGAAATAATTCCTTGTCACTTGAGCTGTAAGGTTTTATAAGACTTACAGGGAAAGTTGGGTGTTTATTCATTAAATCACCTGTGAGTTCCAGTTGTACAGCATTGGGTCCATGAAGTGCTTTTGTCATAAATGGTCCTGCAAAGGAATCTTTCAATTTCTTTGGTCCTTTTATGTTGTTAAAATTAATAGTTGATACTAGTACCAAGTCTCCTATTTTGAAGTCAGGTGGTTTATGACTTTTGTCCCATCTTTCTTTTGCATATTTGAAAGAGTCTTGCATGCATCTGTTTGCATGATGTCTTGCTTTGTCAAGCATTATCTTAAAGCTGCTTGCTGTTGGATGTATGTCCACTAAGTCCTTTTTTAGGGTGTCATAAGGAAGTATTGGATTCCAACCTTTTTCTAGCATTGCTGGTGTTTTGCCAGTAGAAGAATGGATTGATGTCTTATATGCCAGTTCAAGTGCTGGTATTAGTGTACACCAATAATGGGTGAATCCATCAGAATCTTTGAATTCTAGCCCATAAGCACAGAATCTTCTGATCATATCCTCTAAGGTCTGTATCATTCTTTCTGCTAAACCATCAGTTTGAGGATGATAAGCTGTGGAGAATGATAACTTTGTCCCAAACAAGTTATGAAGATTTGTCCATAATGCTGAAGTGAACTTTGGGTCTCTGTCACTTATAATATTTTGGAATAAGCCTGTGTGGCTAATGACTTTATTCCATATCATTATGGCTGTATCCATAGCTGTGTCATCTTTGTGACATGGTAAGAACATGGGAGTTTTACTGTACCTGTCAACTCACACTAGGCATGCATTATAACTCCTGTCTCCTCCTGGAGGTAATGCTGTTACCCAATCCATATGGACTATTTCCCATGGGGATTTTGGTTCTTGGATTTGGATCATCATTCCAAATTTCTTTCCTGTGGCTCTGTTGGCTTTTTGGCATCTGTCACAGGTTTGGCAGTATTCTGCAACATCTTTCTTCCAATTTGGCCACCAAGAGCAGGTTTTCACCCTCTCTAGTGTCCTATCTTCTGAGAGATGTCCAGATGCAACACTATCATGACACTCATGTAAAATAGTGTTTATTAGTGTTCTATCTGTTAAGGCCATAGCACATGTGTGTTTTGTTCTATGGTAAAGGATTTCATCAAGGAGGTGGAATCTTCCTTCATCATATGCTTTTTTCCATATTTCATCTAGTTTTTATGAAAGTGATGTATCTTTGCAGTCTTTCATTAGAAGTTGGCTTCAGATATGGCAATTTTTGTCTGTCTTATAGCTTTCTTTAACTTGGTTAAAGAATTCTGTGCCAATGTCTGTGACACATATTCCTTCTATATGGTGTTCTTCTTGTGGTACCCATGCTGGATTGTCAGGGGTATTTGCTAAAGCCCATCTGCTAAGACCATCTGCATTTTTGTGAATATTTCCAGATTGATGAACAATAGTCATATTTCCTATATATTCTTGGATAGCAATTTGCCATCTCAGCATATGTCTATTTGGAGTTTTCATATTTAATAGTGATTTCACAGCATTACAGTCTGTGATTACATCAAATACTGTGCCATCCAAATAATAATGCAGTTTTTCTAAAGCCCACACTAGGCATAAGCATTCCGTTTGGCTTGCTCCATACCTTGCTTATGTTGGCTTTATCTGCCTTGAAATGAAACAAATTGGTCCTTCCACTGGTTTATCATTGATAATTTGTGCTTGGTGAAGTTCAGCACCTAGTCCTTCTCCACAAGCATCAATGTAAAGTTTAAAGGGTAGTTTCCAATCTGGCATTAGAAGAAATGGGGCATTTGTTAAGGAATTTTTCAATTCTTCATATGCCTTGACTCTTTCTTCTGTCATCTCATAGACTGTTTGTTGGTCACATAGCTTATACAAGGATTTAGCAATCTTTGCAAAGTCCTTTATATGCTGTCTATAGTAACCAGCAAATCCTAGAAATGATTGCATTTCTTTTTTGGTTTGAGGCATTGGTTTAAGTAGTACTGCTGCCACTTTATTTTTGTCTATGCCTAGACTAAGGCCAGATACAACATGTCCTAGTGCTTTTAATTCACTATATGCAAAATGACATTTTTTCAAGGAAATTTTCATATTCACTTGGACTATTTTTTGTAGTACCCTTTCTAGTCTTGTAAGGTGATTTTCCCAAGTTTCTCACCAAAATATGATATCATCAATATAGATAATTAACCATCCTTCTGATAATTCTTCAGGGAATATGGTATTCATCATTCTTTGATAATGGGAAGGTGCATTTTTTATCCCAAATGGCATTCTTAAGTATTCAAAAATTCCACAATGGACAATTATTCTTAGTAGTCTCTTGGCATTGTCTGTTAAGACATTTTGATGAAAACCCTTAAGAGCATAAATAGCTGTGATGAACTTAGCTTGTGACAATTGGGTCAATGTCTCATGGATTCTAGGTATTGGATATCTGTCTGGAATGGTATAGGTGTTCAGGGCTCTTAAGTCTCCTACCATCCTTGATTTTCCATTATGCCAAGTTATAATGACAGGTGTAGTAACTTCTACTTGTTCATTATGTCCAACCTTTTTTAATACTCCAAGGTCCATTAATTCTTTAATGTGCACCTCTAAGGCTTCTCTAGCCCTTGGACTGGCTGGATAAGCAGGTCTTCTTAATAAAGGTGGGTAAGGCTTTTCTACATTAAGAATTATATCCACTTCATGTCCAATTATGGCACCTAGTGGCTCTTTGTCAGTTGCAAAGGCATTTTTATACTTAAATAAGAGGTCAATCAATTTTTCTTTCATTTTTTCTGTTAATTCTTGATTGAATTCTGCCTCTTTAAGTTGTTCAGATATAAAAAGTTCCTTTTCTGGAATTTTTTCTTCCTTCTTTATAACTGTGATTTGTTTTTTGTTATTTAAGAAGCCAAACTTTTGTCTTTTGTTATCTCCTATGGTAAAATATCTATCCTTTTGGTTGGAGATATCTATACCATAGATTGATAAGTAGTCATTCCCAAGTATGAAATGATTACTAGTACAGTTGCTCATTACTAAAAACTCTACTTTAATTCTGACACATTGTGAGGGATGAGGAAAAATTAGTGTTAAATCAATTATTCCAAGGGGCTTCATGCTCTCACTTGCACTACTAAATTTGACACCTTGTATTGGCATAAGTTTTTCTTGCCAGTCTGTGACAATGGTTTTTAAATAACTTTTGCCAACACAAGTGCAATATGCTCCTGTATCCAAGTTAACTTTTCCTTATTAGTTATCAACCATAACAATACTTATACTTGATTTTCCAGCTGTATATCCCATTCCTCTTGCAGGTTTGGTTCTATACATTTTGGCATCTTGTATGTTTGTCAGGTTTATGTCAGATGTTCCAACTTGTGGTAAGTTTGAATTAACATCCAGTACTACATAAATTATATCAATATTATTAATTTGTGCATTAATTATATTGATTTCATCACTTTCAGAGCTTTCTGACTCTTCTGTCTCTTTTTCAGAGTCAGATTCCTCTTCTTTGTCATTGTGGTTTTCTGTTGCAACAATTTCATTAATCTTTGCTTTTTTAAGGCAATTATTGGCTAAGTGTCCAATACCTCCACATTTATGGCATTTTCTTTGCTCATTATTGTTGGATGTATTGGGCTTAAAGGATTCTTTTGATTTATATTTTTTGATAAATGGTTTATTTGGGCTTTTAATGTCCAATTTTTTCCAAGTCCTGCCAATTTTTGTTCTTGTCACTATATCTTCTAGTGCATTTATATACTCTTCTGTGGAGCATGGTTCTATACACCTGCTTCTTAGGGCATGTTCTAGTTCCCCTCCACTTTTTTTAAGTATTTTCATGTGCACCATTTTTTGTGACATTTCTGGGTACAATGCATTAAGCCTTTCAACTTGTTTCAAGAACCAAGTTAAAGGTTTGTCTTTCTCTGGGTTAAAGAAAGAGTTTTCAAATGCATTTTCTATCTTATACCTCCAGGCATCATTTGCCCACTTGGTGATTATTTCTTGTTTCCACCAAGACCAGGTATTTTTACCATTTGTTTGTCTTATGCCATAATACCATCTTTTTGCAGATTTCTCAAACAATGAATGTAATCTTGCAGTGATTAATTCATCTGGTATGGCTGTCACAGGGGCTCTTCGAAGTGAAGAGGGCCTGGCACTCAGTAAACTGGGACTCACTTATGGAGGGCTCAAAGATAAGACAAGAATGGATACACTTAAGAGTGTGAATAATGAATTACTAAAAGAAATAAAATAAGAAAGCAGCAACAAAGAATAAGAATAAGAAAAAGAAGAGCCAACCACAAACAAGTCCAAGTCCACTGTTTCAACCTGTCAGAATGGAAAGAGGAGGGTTAATAAGGATATGGCCACCCAACTCATACTGTACAGGCGAAGAAAGAAAAAAGGCAAAGACTAACTTAAGATTAAATAAATATAATACCCAAAAATATAAGGGTAAGAATATTCAAGTAATAATAAATCAACTAAATTAATTAACTGGGGAAAAGTCCCCAGGGGGGAGAAAGAGGGGCTGGTATATGTGAGAATCACCAGCCCTGATCCAGAGGAAGAATTTTCATGAGAATATTTGATGATTGAATTGAGTCTGGCCAATACAGGTCCTGTACGGCTGTACAGAGCCTGTACAAGAGGTGTGGTGTATTGGAGTGATCATACAGTTTCAATACACCAGTATGAAACTGTATTGGGTGAATCCAGCCTGTACAGGTATTGACAGGCTGTTTTGAGGTACCAAGCTGTATGCATGTTCAGAATGAAGATTGCTGAAATTGAATGCTGATACAAATGCTGGATCTGCTGATTTGGGGTGTTTTGAGTGGGTGTATGACTGAATACCCTTGCCCTTGATGAGTGGTTGTTACAGTATCCCCCTCTTGAAACTGGTGGGCTCCTGAACACCATGATAACCTGCCATGGTTGGATGGCATTTCACTACCCCACACAATTCCTTGGAAAGTTTTTCCTTTTGGCCATTATCTAAATCATTTCCCCCCTTCTTTTAACTTTGAGTAAATACCCCACTCGAATTGTTCTTTCTCCTGATTGAAACAACTGACGTCCTTGGGGCATGGCCTTGGGTTGTATCCCAAAATTATGGCCACTGAGCTCTTGTGCTCAAAAAATGGTGCCAGATGAGTATATGAAGTGTACTCATCTGGCCAGCCCAATCAAGGAAATTGATGATGACAAGAATTCAGGGGTCTTGTCCCCAATGGCCTTCAAAACTCCTCAACCAGCCCTTTATGGTGATTTTGGGCTGGTGCCTTCTCTATGGAGGATCTTGAGGATTCCTTGAGTTTATGGCCATTTTGGCCTTTTTGGATCCTTGGTGTCTTTGGTGAGGATTTTTGGTCTATGGCCTTTTTTGGCCTTTTCTTGGGTCCTTGGTGTCTTGAGGTGATTTTAGGTCATGGCCATTTTTGGCCTTTTATTTAGATTTGGGACTTTTCTGGCCTTTTTGGCCTTCTTGAAGTATTTGGGGTCTTACGGTCCGCGGCCCGTACGCCGCGGTCCGTAGGCCGTGGTCTGCGGTCCGTGGGCCGTACGCCGCGGTCCGCCGTCCGTGGGGGTTATTGGAAGCCCCCAGGACCAAAATGGACCCCTTGGGCCCAAATTTGCTGGTGACCCAAGGGGGTCATGGGACCTAAAATGGCCCAACATCAACCTAATTCACCTTTATGGCCTGGACCCATTGGTGGGGTCCAGGACCACCAAACCCTGGCCTTCCCCAAAGTTGCAGGGGAGGCCCTGGGTGATGACTCCAGCCCCAAAGGGGCCTTGGACCTTGAGATTGAGAGGTTTTGAGGGGGGCCAGGATTGACTTGTGGCCCAATTCCCTTGAGGTCGACCCTTTGATTTGACGTGGACTTGACAATTTGGGTGGAGTGAAATCCAGTGTCTTGTTCCTGTTTACGGTTGGTTTGACTCCTATCATGCTCTTATAACAACTAATGAATGAGTTAAGATAAAATGATTAAAATAATAAAAGAACCTCCCAATACGTGATTTGGGAGGGGATGCTGCTGCTTCCAATGAAAATAAAAAAAAGAAATAAAATTATACAAGTAAAGAAAGAAAGAAAAATAAGAGAATAAGAGAAAATGAGAGTAAAGAAAGAAATAAAGAAAAAATCCTGATGGTTGGTCCTTCTTGTGGTGAGTTGCTTGATTTTGGCCAATAAGTCTGAAAAAATGAAAACCAAGCATTTTGATGCTCACAGAGTGGCCAAGGTAATGTTTTACAAGACGTAGAACCCTCAGGGATGCATACCAGGAGATGGAACTTACTTTCATAACTTCCACTCCCCACCAAGCACCATAAAAATGAAAAGAATTGCCATAAATGACTTCTGAGATGAATTGCCATAAATGATTTTTGAAATGAATTGCCGTAAATGACTTGAAGTAATGAATGTCTTGAATTATGATGATTGGCATAAAATGAAATGGTAATAAAGAAAGAAAAGAAAAATAAAGAAAGAAAACATTGGGCCATATCTTGATAAGGTCCAAATGGAGGTATTGATGTTGTATGCTTCCTGAACCTGTCCAAAGAAATGACAAGTGCTCACAAAGTGGCCAAGGTGATGCTTACAACAATATATGGGTAGAATACCCCCTTAAAGGTGCATGCCAGGAGAGGAACTTACTTTCATAACTTCCCCCACCAAGCACCATAAATCAAACTCTTGAGGTATTTGGACCAGGCTTGTCTGGATACAGTGAATGGAAATCCTTGACAAGGTCTGGTGAGTTGGTAAGGTTGGAAGATGGTTCCCAAGTGGTTCTTTCTGGGTCTTCACTGAATCCTTTCCACTCTACAAGATACCATAATTTACCTCTCTTGAGTTTTGAGTCCAGAACCTGGGCCACTTCCCATTCTTCTTGCTCCTCCACTAAAACTGGTGGTGGCGGCAATTGATGACGATTTGGGATAGTTGAATGCTTGACTGGTTCTAATAAGGACACATGGAATACAGGGTGAACTGTCTTCCATTGCTGAGGCAACTTGAGGTGATATGCATGGCTGCCAATCTTCTTAAGGACTTCAAAGGGTCCCAACCATCTTTCTGATAATTTCTTGGTGGGTCTTGTTGTCTTGATGTTCTTGGAAGCTAGCCATACTTTGTCCCCAGGTTGGAAATCAGGTGGACATGCTCTATTTCTATCTGCATACTTCTTGAATCTCCTTATTGCTGACTCTAATTCTTCTTTGACAACTTGCTGTACTGATTGGAGTTTTGTTGATAACTTTCCAGCAGGTGAGTCTTGAGAAATATGGATTGAGTCAAAGCTGGGATTTCTTCCATAAATGGTGAAAAAAGGTGATTGCTTGGTTGATGAATGTTCTGCATTATTATAGGCAAATTCAGCCAGAGGGAGCCAGGTGTGCCAGTCATCTTGATGATAGCTGACATACATCCGAAGGTACTGTTCTAGTATCTGATTTACCCTCTCTGTCTGTCCATCTGTTTCAGGGTGAAATGCAGTTGACAGGTCTCTTGATATCTTGAGCTGCTGACATAACTGGGTCCAGAATGATGAAACAAATAAGGAACCTCTATCACTAACAATACTTACTGGAAGACCATGTTTGGAAAATACGTGACTAATGAAGATTTGAGCTAAGTCCAGTGAAGTGGTTGTGCCATAAGTTGGAATGAATATTGCCATTTTTGAGAATCTGTCTACAATTACTAAGATTGAGTCAAAGTTGTTTGACAGAGGCAATTGAGTGATGAAGTCCATTGATAATGAATTCCAAGGACCAGATGGAATTTGAAGAGGCTTCAGTAATCCAAACTTCTTATGGTGGATGTTCTTGTTTCTTGAACATTGCTGACATGAGGACACATAGTCCTTGATGATTTGATTCATGCCAGCCCAATAAAAATCCCTCTTGATGAGCTTGAGGGTCTTCTCCTGGCCAGGATGGCCAGCCAATGGTGAATCATGACGCCTTTGAAGAATGTCCAATTGAACTTCATGATTGCTTGGAATAACTACTCTATCTTTGAACAATAATAATCTTGCTTGAGGTTCAAGAGAATAGTCTGGGACTGATTCTCCTCTTGCTAATTTCTTGAGGATCTCCTTATAGTCTTTGTCTTGCCATACTTGTCTTTGAATCTGATCAACTAAATCTGAGACCATTTCAACTTTTATGGAAAAGAATCTTGACTCTTGAATTTCATTTTGCTTGAGAACTTGATGAAAGTTTTGAGGATTCTTTCTGATGAAATCCACCCCCTTCTCTGGGTACACGTTGTCCCGACGTGACAAGGCATCTGGTAAAGTGGCCAGCCTGCCTGGGCGGTAAGTGATAACAAAGTGAAATTCAGACAAAAATTCAGCCCAACGGGCTTGACGACGAGTAAGGACTTTAGAAGACATAAAATACTGGAGAGAACAATGGTCTGTCAAGACCTCAAAGGAATCAGAAAGAGAAAGGAGAAAGGCTCTCCAGCGCTTGAGAGCCCAAACTATGCCAAGGAGTTCCTTGTCATGAATTTCATAGTTGAGCTCAGCTGGTAAGAGCTTGCAACTATCAAATGCAATGGGATGCTTTCCTGAGTCATTCACCTGACTCAGTACAGCACCCAAGGCATAATCAGAGGCATCAGTCTCTACAATAGTTGGAAGAGAAGGATTAAAGTGAGAAAGGATAGGAGCAGAGGTGAAAGCTTCTTTGAGTGCTTGAAACTGACTAAGAGCTTCCTCATTGAAGATGAAAGGAGAATCTTTTTTGAGAAGGGAAGTGAGAGAAGTGATTTTTTTGGAATAATTTTTAATGAAACGACGATAAAAATTGGCAAAGCCAAGAAAAGATTGAAGAGCCTTGATGTTTTTGGGCTGAGGCCAATTGAGGACTTGCTGAACTTTTGAAGAATCCATATTGAGGCCGTCACTTGAAACAACATAGCCCAAGTATTCCACACTTGAGGCATGGAATACACACTTGGAGGCTTTGGCAAACAGATTATTGTCCCTCAGTCTTTGGAGGACAGAGGCCACATGTTTGACATGTTCCTCCTCAGAACTGGAAAAGACCATAATATCATCTAAATAAACCACAACAAACACATCCAAAAAATCTGCAAAGATATCATTTACCAGATTTTGGAAAGAAGCAGGAGCATTGGTCAAACCAAATGGCATGACCAAATACTCATAGCTGCCATACTTGGTTCTAAAGGCAGTTAAGTGCTCATCCCCCTCTTTGATTCTCAGAAGGTTATATGCACCACGCAAATCTATCTTGGAGAAGATAGTGGAACCATTAAATACGGTAAGAAGCTGGTTCATAGGAGGAACAGGGTATCTGTTCTTTCTAGTGACAGCATTGAGTTTGCGGTAGTCAACACACAAATGGAGACCTCCATCCTTTTTCTTGACAAAAAGGACAGGTGCTCCTGTTGAAGAGGAGCTTGGTCTAATGAAACCTTTCTCTACATTCTCTGAAATGTAGGCCCGCAGTTTTTCTGACTCTTGATTTGATAATGAGTAGATAACACCAATTGGAGGTAGAAGACCCTCCAATTCGATATGGTGATCACAGGCGCGGTGTGGAGGAAGTTTCTCTGCTTTCACCTTGGAGAATACATCCAAATAATGGTGATAAGCAGGAGGGACAACCTTCAACACAGTTTCAATTTCTTCTGGCTCTTCCTCCTCATCCCACTGCTCCTCCAGGGATGCATGAAAAGATAAGGGAGGAAGGTCCATATCCCCTTGAAAGAGATGAAGTGAAGATATGGCAACATCTTCTCCAACATCCTTTATCTCTTTGAAGACTTCATCTCTTAATGGAAGTAATGACTGAGAGGGATTGATGGAAGGGATATGGACAGAAGAAGGAAGGGAAGGTGTCTTAAGTTCACCAACCAGAGCAACACTGTTGACAGCAGTGGCAAAGTCATTACTAGTAGGAGGAATAATACCACTAGAATCCTTATGATTAGAATCATAGGTGATCAATCCATTTTTCCAATCAATAATGGGATTAAAATGGTAAAGGAAATCATAGCCCAATATCAGGTCTTCTCCCTTGGGTGAATCTATGATAAAGAAGTCCCATTCAAAGCTTGGGAAGGAAGGCAAGTCAACTACCCACTTGGTATAATGGGTGATGAACAAGGCAGGGGATTCATTAGAATCCAAAATGAAAAGAGGAATCTTTTCATGGAGCTCTGACAGAGTCAATGAGTACTTGAGAACAAAGTTCTTTGCAATAAAAGAGTTTGTAGCACCAGAATCAATGAGAATACTATAAAAAATATCAGAGACAGAAGAGAAAATAAGAAATTTTAAAGATTTCTTGACACTAGTATTCAGAGTGCACAATTGTGTTCTTGAAGGAAATAAGTGAGAACCATTGAACACATCATGATTCCCACTCAGGCTTTTCCCTGCTTGCTAGGGAAGCCTCTTGATGATGACCCAGGCTTGTTCTGAGGTCTCTTGAAGCATTTTTCAATTGGGTGCTTTCCACCACAATAAGTACACAACCCCTCTTTAATCCTCCTCTCCTTTTCAGAACCGATTAATTTATTGTCCTTATTGAGGAGAGCAGCATGGGGCTTGTCCTTTGAAGATTGGAATTGCTTGCCCTTCTTATTCTTCTTCTGGTGAGGCCTCTTTGAAGATGAGTTTTGAGGAGGCCTAGACTGATTGGATCCAATGACTGGAGACTTCTTCTCTTGATTTCCACCCTTTTCTTTTTGCCTCTCATGATACCTTGTGTCTAATTCTAAGGTGACATCCATAAGTTCTTGAAGAGTATCAAAAGTTCCAGGGTGAGAAGCCAACTGATCCAATAATCTTGATGCCAATCCTCTTCTGTACACATGAATGTAAGCTCTTTCCCCCCAATCTCCAATTCTTGACATTAAGCTTCTGAAATCTGCTATGTACAAGGAAACATGACCACTTTCCTTCATCCTCAAATTGTCCAACTCTTGTTCAGCTTTCCTGACTTCATTGGGGTCACCAAACAGAGTGAATAATTGAGATTCAAACAATGGCCAATTATTGAGGAGGTAGGAAGGGTCTTCATTGGAAATATTTGAGAGGTAAGGTTCAATCCACTTGCCAGCTCTACCAGTGAGAAAAGAAGTTGAGTAAAGAACTTTCTTCCTGTCAGAGAAGAAATTTGCTGGATCATTATGGAAAATTAGTTGACAGGATTGGATAAATCCTCTCAACTTATGAGCTTGAGTACCATCAAAAGAATCAGGTGCCTTCATGGATGGAGTCTTGAAAGCAGGGGCTTTGGAATTGTCCCTGGGAGCAACTGCTTGAGTGAGTTGCCCCATGAATTGAGTCATCTGCTCCATCATCTTGAGGAGACTTGGATCAGTTTGAGAGACAAGAGGTTGACTAGAAAGGGCTAGATTAGAACCCTGAGGCACCTCTGGAGCATTTGCCAAGGCATCTGCCACTTCAGTTTCCCCAGAATCTTCCTCTTCCACAGACTCTTCCCCCTCTTCATCTTCAACTTCCCCTTGTCTTGCTCTTGCACCTTCAGACATGCCAGGGTAGCCACCCAAAAGTCCAGAGAAAGATCTTGATCTTCTAGATTTCATTCCACCTCTTCTTGAGGGTGCTGCTCCTTCCATTGGTGGTCCTCTGTCTAAATTTACACTCAGTTGATGAACTGATGGTGTGCGGTCAAGAGGAGCCCTTGCTGTAGGAGTGAGAACAGCTTGAATTCTTTGGGATCTAGTATTTTTGGCTGGGGGACTATGCTGAACTGGCATTTTGAAATAATGAAATAAACTTGATGGTATTAAGAAGAATAATCAAATTTGGCCAAATCAATCACAATGAAATCTTGATGAATCTTGAGGAATCAATTCAATCAACAGTCAAATAAATTCAATCAATCAACAATCAAATCAAATCAAATATCAATAATCTTGAGGAAATCAATAATCAATCAATATTCAATCAATAATCAATCAATAAGTGTCTTCAATATGAAAACAAGTCTTGAGGAATCAATCAATCAGTTCAAAATCTTCAGAAGTCAATTCAATATCTTGATGAGTCAAATCAAATCAATAATCAAAATCAATTCTTGAGGATCAATCAATATCTTGAGAGTTCAAAGTCAATAAATCCAATAATCCTGAATCAATAACCCAAATGAATCCCAATGAATAATCCAAACAATTAAACCAATCAATAATTCCTAGATAAAACCTGAATAAGAACACAGAAAAAATTTGATTGAATAAAATAAAAATGAAGTGATGAAATGGTCAGCAATGATTAAGAAAAGAAAAAGAATCAATTTTCATAAGAATGAAATGAGTGAGATGAAAAATTGATAAGAGAAAAATCATGATCATTAAGAATCATAAAGTCATTAAGGAATCATAATTTGATGAATAAAAGAAATGAATATAAATGAATGAAAAGAAGAATCAAATGTGAGTTAATTAATTTAATGTCACAGGGGCTCTTCGAAGTGAAGAGGGCCTGGCACTCAGTAAACTGGGACTCACTTATGGAGGGCTCAAAGATAAGACAAGAATGGATACACTTAAGAGTGTGAATAATGAATTACTAAAAGAAATAAAATAAGAAAGCAGCAACAAAGAATAAGAATAAGAAAAAGAAGAGCCAACCACAAACAAGTCCAAGTCCACTGTTTCAACCTGTCAGAATGGAAAGAGGAGGGTTAATAAGGATATGGCCACCCAACTCATACTGTACAGGCGAAGAAAGAAAAAAGGCAAAGACTAACTTAAGATTAAATAAATATAATACCCAAAAATATAAGGGTAAGAATATTCAAGTAATAATAAATCAACTAAATTAATTAACTGGGGAAAAGTCCCCAGGGGGGAGAAAGAGGGGCTGGTATATGTGAGAATCACCAGCCCTGATCCAGAGGAAGAATTTTCATGAGAATATTTGATGATTGAATTGAGTCTGGCCAATACAGGTCCTGTACGGCTGTACAGAGCCTGTACAAGAGGTATGGTGTATTGGAGTGATCATACAGTTTCAATACACCAGTATGAAACTGTATTGGGTGAATCCAGCCTGTACAGGTATTGACAGGCTGTATTGAGGTACCAAGCTGTATGCATGTTCAGAATGAAGATTGCTGAAATTGAATGCTGATACAAATGCTGGATCTGCTGATTTGGGGTGTTTTGAGTGGGTGTATGACTGAATACCCTTGCCCCTGATGAGTGGTTGTTACAATGGCATAGTCTTCTTTTGACATGTCAATTGTTTTAATAAATGACATGTGGTCATATTCACCTTCTCCTGTGAATGTTGGCCATTCTTTCAATTGAGGTTCTTCCTTCATTAAGACTTGGTTATTATCTTGGTGACTCAAGTCTGTTATGAAAGGATTTGACAGTTCCTCTTTTGTTTTAACAGGGCTTCTTATATGAGAAAATGGTGTTGATAACTTTGGCATATTTAAATTAGCCTCATTAATTTTATCCATTTTTTCAGTAATAAGCCTTATTTCACCCTGAATATCATCTTTCAGATGCATTCTTGCTTCATCACTTTTTTCCACATGGTCCAAAAGTAATTTTTGGTGTGATGAAGTCTTTTCTTCAAATTTTTCTACAGAAATACTTAATTTATTTAATTTTTCTGTAAGATTGTCAATACTCACATCATAATTGATTTTCAAAGTCTTGTCTTTGATATCTTTTATGTATTTATACAATTCTTGTTTTCCTTGTATTAATTTTTGAGTATTGTCAATCAAATTCTTTGGTTTATTATTTTAAACAATAAACTTAATGTTGTCAATTTCTTTCTTGTTTTGACCAACAATTTTTGTTAAAGAAGATAAATTGTTATTTATTTTTTGTAGTGATAATAAACTATCTTTACTTTCTTTTAGAGGTAATATACTATTTTTAATTTCTGTTAAAGTATTTACAACATCTTTGGACAAGGTTATTTCTTTGGGAAATGAGGTTGTCTCATTCTTTGCTCTTCCTTGTCCTTGAATTCCATCAAGTTTCTGGCCATGTTGAAAACATTGTCCATGACATCCTTTTGGATTTTTGGGATCCTGTAGTTTGGGGAATATGGTTTCCTCCAATGCTTTTTCTTGTTCTTCTTCCCTTCTTGGGGAAGTGGGTTGGCTTGGGGATTGCTGGTAGAAGCTACTGGGGCTTCTTCCTTGGTTGCCTCCCTCTTTTTGGCATGGTAATCCTTGATTTTTTTGATTTGAGGTTTGGATGACAGTGGATTCCATCCATTGGAGTATTTAACTATCTCCTCCTCTTTGAGGAACTTTTTCAGGATGTGCCAGGAGTTCATCACTCCTTGGTGTATTTGAGGCAACATTTCCCAATCTTTGTCCTTGTACACTGTGTAATACTGCTTGTACTGGCTCATGTAGATGTCTATTTGAGCCCTCTGAATGAGATTTGTACCTATTTGAGTTACTCATACTTAGTTCCAATTCAGGTTCAGATATCACGGGCATTTCTGGGACTTGCCTTTGGGATAAGGCACTTCCTTGTGTGGATTCTGTTCCACAGGGGATATTGCCCTTTCTTTTCCCTTTTGAGGGATCAGTTCTACTTCTGAGTCCAGCTCCATCTGATTGGATGGAGTATTGGGAACCTCTTCTGGTAGTCATAATTTAAGAAATAAGAAAAAAATAAAAATTATTTTAGAATAAAAATTCTTTTTATGGCAAATTCAAAAGGAGGTGCTCACCTTCAGAGTCTTGAATGGTGGGTTCTGGAAAGTCTAATTTCTTAGCTTTCTTTCTTTTAGTGATAACTGGTGTTGGAGAACTTTGACAAGTTTCTTCCACCAATCTCTCAACAGTAGCTTGGTTGTCTTCTGTTGGGTTATCTTCAAACACTAAAAAAGACAAATAAATATAAGTCTTTTTATAAGAAGTGTTTATTTTTTGGCAAGATATGGCAATTTTCCACGTAGAAATTGGTTTTATATCTTTGAAAAATTGAAATAAATGAAGAAATGAATAAAAATGAAATAAAAATAACTTTTTTATTGGTTTTTACTATTTTTTATTATTTTTTGAATTTTTATTTTCAAAGAATAAAATAAAAAATGAATATGATTCTTATAAAATTAAATTTTAATAAAATTATTTTTAATTTATAAAATATCTTTTTTAATCACTAGAGTCACTCAAAGAAAGTTCTTGCAAGTCTAAGGATGTGAAAAACCATGTGTAAGACAGTACAATTGCTTTCCAAATGCCTCAATATCTTTTAAAATCAATAAAATATAAAATTATTATATAGTTTTATGGTTATAGATATAATTTATTATTGGATAAACCCAATTAGAATCTTTTTTAAAGGTCTTTTAAGTAAATATCACCGCCAGGCCCCCAAATGTAAGGTTTGACTATGAAACAATAAGTAAAAATTACTAATTTATTACTTATTGTACTCTGAATGTCCTTATGAATTGAATAAATAAGATTAAAAATATAATAATAATAAATGATTATTATTATTATGGCGTAAAATAATTATATTATTAAATAAATATAATAATATAATTTATATTATAAAAATATAATATAATTAATAAATATATTAATATAAAATAATTAATATATTTAAAAGCTCTTTATTATTGTTACTAACAAATAATAAAGGCGTGAAAAATTGTTTTTTATTAATAAAAAACAATTAATAAAAATAATATTACTAATATTAAAGTTATAAATTAATATAAATACTATTTGTATTAATTAAAGAATTATTAAAAGAGTAATAATAAAGAGAATTATTATAATAAGAGAAAATAGCCTACTTTTAACACTTAATATAATAATTTTGGAATAATTTACACCAAAGAATATAAATACAACCTTTTCAAATTGTATTTACAATAAAAATAAAGAAAATTACAAATTATTCTGGATTTTTACGTGGAAATGAGTTTTTATAGAGATTTTTAACAAAAACAATAAAATAACTGATTTAATCACGTCAAAATAGATGATTATAATAAAGTGGTCTTTGGTCTTTAATAATATAATAGTTTTATATATAAAGAATAAAGAAATTACCTTTGATTTAGTTGATTTAATGTTTTTGATGCGTCTGAGGGGAAAATAGAGTAAAAAGAGCTCTATTTATAGTAAATACCTCCCTCCTTGAGTCCAACAGGCTTCTAGTAGACGTGTACTGATCATATCCACTGGAATTGATCAATATTTTAAGGTTTGGAGATGATTACATCATTATCAAACCATATTACGTCATTATTACATCATTATCAAACCATATTACATCATTTTTACACCATTATTTAGAGTTATCACTATAACTCTAACGTTGATGACATCAGAGGCTTGACAGAACCCCAAATTTCGTGGATTTTATTAGTTTTAATCATAAACTAATAGTATTCACCAATTTTATCACTCATAAGACTGTTAAACTTAAATTAAGGTTACAGTGAGTGATCATAACTGCTCAAATTAAGCTCAAACTTTGATCCTTGGTAACTTTTAAGATTCACACGCTAAAGCAATTCAGAGAGTGAATTCTGAAAGCCTGGCATAACCTTATTATGCTGCAAAGAGCTTTTCATTACATCATCAAAACTCTAATTTTGATGATTTTTCTTGTAGCTCATCTTTTCTGTCGAAATTCAATATTTTAAACTTCAAACCTTGATTTCAGGGGGTTGTACCCTGAATTTAATAATAAAAATTACATCATTCTTCACGAATGAGCTAGTAGAATCCAACTGTATACTTTTTTTAAGTTTGGACCACTTTCACAACAAAGTGGTCAACAGCTCTGTTGATTTTTATCAATATTTAATCATAGGTTTTAACCTTGTTTATCATTTGTAAAATAAAGTTCATATCTGTGTTCTTACAGTAATTACGTGGTAACTTTATTTTTGGTTCATCACTCTATCATGTATAGTTTAAGAGATATTAGCTATGATCCTTGAATATATGCGTTGACCAAAAAAATGCATATATTCAGGTTAATTCCTTAAGTATTAACTTTGGAAATGAGCTCATTAATTGTTTTATGTGTGGATTTTCGTGGGGAATCCAATGGTTCAATTTATTTCACAGGTTGTTTAATTAGTTCTTGAGATAAATAAGGCTCTATGGTTCTTATAAGGTATTATACCTTATAATTCATTAAATATTGACTTTACAGATATGCCATAAAAATGGTATATGTGTATTTTACCATGGGGAATCCAATGGTATAATTTCTTTCACATTTTGATTCATTGGTTTTTAAGCTAAACCAAGTTGTGTACCAATTTATGGTATTTTTGTATTTTTAAAGTAATTATTTTTAATGTATAATTATTCTAAGTAATTTTAGTATAATTATCTTAAAGTTATAATTATTCTGAGTCTTTCTTGTGACCTTATTGGGTATGTGGTCATATCTCAAAGGCTCACAATAAGAGAAAAAAGAAGCCGAATGGCCAAAGAGCCAACCAAGTAAGTCCTTAATCACTTTTTCAACCTGCCAAAATGAACAATAAAATTAGGAAGGATATGACCACCACATATCCATTGACAGGAAAAGAAAGAAAAAGAAAGTGGTGCTAAATGGCTAACTTTATAGTATCAGTATTCACTTAACAAAATGATAATATAAATAAAGATAAAATAAAATCAAAATATATTAATTAACTGGGGGAAAAGCCCCCCAGGGTCAAAGGAGGCTGGTATATGGGAAAAATTGAGAGCTTGACTCCTCCAGGCTGACAGCTGGTCTGTATTGAATCCCTGAAGCTTTATTGGCTGCTTGATGAAGTGTATACCTTGCCAAATTGGGAAATGAACTGGGTTGAATGCTCTTCCCATGATGTATGAATGGAAATACAGGTCTTGATGAATCCAGACTGTATTGAATGAATGTGGTTGCCAAGGTGGATTGATGGAGCACTGACACTTGGCAAATCCTTTTGTAACTGCTTCTTGAATATCCCTTGAGAAAGAACTGCCAGTATTCCCTTGGAGGAATCTTGTGTGTGAGAATAACCAAGGATTGTTTGATGGCATCATTGGTATTTGAGACTGACACTTTTCTTTTGAGCCTTGATGAATCCTCTGTATGACTTGCCTTGATGAACTGATGAAAAGTTTGAATAACAATTTGATTCTGGCACCATTGAATTTCAGGTTAAAAAATATGCATAATGGTGTATAACACCATTTATGGCACTTTTGGTTATTGGAGCATGGAAGTGGCCAGAGGTCTTTGGGGATTTTGCAAGGAGGATAAGAGTGAGAAATGGGTTTTGGGTGGCTTGAGAAGTGAAAGAGTGTCTTTGGGTGTTTTGGACAATTTTGGGTTTCTGGCCATAAACAGCTTATACAGCTTTAAAACTGTATTTGCGCAAAGTGCACAAAACTGTATTTTAAGCCTAAAACCCAATACAGGCTTCTGGGCTGTATTTTCCCTGCTCACTGGAAAAATACCCAAAGGTATTCAAAAGCAGATAAAGGCCAGGAAGGGCCTGATGATGATGAAGGGGCCAAGTTGGGCCCAGACATTGAAATGCCCATAAAAGGCCAATTTGGCCAATGATTATGGATATGGCATGGACTTTCCATATTGAGGTCCAAGAGAGTGAATTTCCATGGTTGTTACAGTACCCCACACCTTGAAATGGTGAGCTCCCAAGCACCAATACAAGGTGAATCCTGTTGAGGCTATTGAAAATATTTTGAGAGAGGGATTCAAGTGGAATGATTTAGATCAAAACTTCAAAACTGATAATAATAATTAGAAATATGACACAGGAATTGCTTGATCTTCTCTTGACATTGAATTCATGATTGATGTAATTTTTAAAATGAATGATGGTTGTTCATGAATTTATTTTGACGTAAATAAAGAAAAATTTAAAATAAAAATAAAATAAGAATAAAATAAGAATAAAATAAGAATAAAATGATGAAAATTAAAATAAGAAAAGAAAAGAGAGAAATGAGAGAAATTAAGAGAAATGAATATTGAGGAGGTTCCAATCTTTATCACAGGGATTGGTGATTGATTTTAGAATCAGCCAAGGACCTGGAAATAAAATTTGATGCCAGGTTCTCACAAAGTGGGCAAGGTAATGTTTTGAAAAATTGTAGACCCCTTAGGAAAGTGCACTCCAGGAGAGGAACTTACTTTTAGTAATTACCACTCCTTCCAATGTGTAAAAAGAAAACAAATTTTCTGAAAGAATGGCTTTGAATTGGAAAGACTTGGAATGAAATTAAGAAAAAGACTGGTCCATTTGCCCAAGTGAAAATAGCCATTATTTTGGAATTGATGTTGAAAGACAGGCCAAATATCTGCGTCCAAAAATTTCAGAGTGCTCACAGAATTGGAAAGGTGATTCTTACAACAAAAAGGGTAGAATATTTAAGTTGTGGATATGAAACTTTGATTGAAAATGAAGTACTTTTCCTGTCCTCAAAACTTTCATAAGGTAAAATATACTTAGAAAATAGTAGGAAATAGTATTTTTAAGGAAAAAACCTCACTTTCATTGTCTTTAACTTCATAATTATAAACCAATAATATTACAAAGATTTATTTTTTCACCAACAATAAGAATTTATCCAAAAATACTCTGCAAGAGATATTTAAGGCTACAAAAGAAATTTCTTCAAGAGAAATTTCAATTGGAATTAATTGAGAGAAGAACTGCAAGGAATTCATTAAAGAACGAATTGTTTAAAAAGATGTCTAAAGAGAAAACACGCCCAAAAGTGGCCAGCGTGAATTTGGGAACAAAGTGACAAAGTTAACAGTGATGAAAGATGCTTTAATTCACTTATGGGGTGGTTCAAGGGGTAAAAATGATCATAAGAGTTCCAAACAATTATTAAAATGATTTTTTCACGTGGTTAGAAGGTTTAAAATTATTTAAAAAGGGCTGTTGAAATCTCTTCTCAATTGGTTTAACAGTGTTTAAACTAATTATAAAAGGAAAAGATTCTAACATGAAGAGAAAAGTGG
Source organism: Austropuccinia psidii (assembly GCA_023105745.1). Classification (NCBI taxonomy): domain Eukaryota; kingdom Fungi; phylum Basidiomycota; class Pucciniomycetes; order Pucciniales; family Sphaerophragmiaceae; genus Austropuccinia; species Austropuccinia psidii. Next base: position 43,462,339 of record JALGQZ010000005.1, on the reverse strand, counting down.
GGCAAAGAAGATATTCCTTTATAGCCATTAGTTTTCTTACTCCAAAAAGGAAAATTTACTCTTTTCAGTCGTTGAAAACACTCTTACAACAGAAAAGCCAATTATGGCATCGTTGAACCATGGTTTAGACCAAAAAAAGGCTGGTTTTAGCCATTTTAGACCCTTAAAGCAGCTATTACTATAGTAATACCTGGTCTAGAGCCTTCAAAACACATCATAATGTGTGTAGGAGACGTAGAAACCAGTTAAAACTGTCTCTAATAAGATTTTTTTAGCTTAACGGTAGCTTACCCTCTTGGCAACAGCTAAAACTGCCCTGGTTGGTATCAAAAACTCATTATCAATTGAGTCACAGACCCTGTGGCTCGATTCCAGGCCAAAAGTGATGAAATTTTTTATGGAATTTGACATCCCACGCCTGTCAGCAAGGAATTTGGGGGTCTGGATCCCCCTTAGAGCTAGAGTTCCTTTGGAACCAGATTTCATCTTTGCAATTTATTTTTTCTTTAATTCCTCATCATGTAATACACTTTTAATTTACACATATAATTAAATTGAGTTTTTAGAGTACACAACTGTAAAAATTGATACCTTGTATGTAAATCACAGCTCACTGATGTAATACACATGCACATTTTGACATTTGAATTGAAAATACTTCAATTCCTCATAACTTCTAAACTACACACAACACCTCAATTTTAACACAAAAATTGATGGTTAACACCACATGTGGTGTGAATTAAATTAAAGTTTTGAGTATTTTCAACTTTTTTACACAAAATACTAAAAACTAAATTCAAGCTTATTTAGGGTTGAGTTACAGAAATTTTACACAAAGGTGACCCCACCTTTTTTTTATGAGGAATCCAATGGTATAGTAATTTTCTTAAGTTTATTTATTGGATAAAAATCTATAATATATTTAGGGTATTGGTAAAAACACATAAGAAAATTGGTAAAAACACGTAAGAGCTTACGTGTTTTTACCATCAATTGGTAAAAACTCGTAATTTTATGGTAAAAACACATAAGGGATGGTTTTTAAATGAAATATGGCCATTTATGGCATTTATGATGCCATTAATGCTATTTGTGGCATCAAAGATTCCATTTATGGCATTAACAGTGCCATTAATGGCATTATCAATGAAATATTTCTGATGCCATTGATGCCATTTATGGAATCAACAATGCCATAAATGGCATTAACAATGCCATAAAAAATGGCATTAACAGTGCCATAAATGGCATTAACGGTGCCATAAATGACATGAACAGTGCCATAAATGACATGAACAGTGCCATAAATGGCATTAACAGTGCCATAAATGGCATTAACAATGCCATAAAAAATGGCATTAACAGTGCCATGAATGGCATTAACAGTGCCATAAATGACATGAACAGTGCCATAAATGGCATTAACAGTGCCATAAATGACATGAACAGTGCCATTAATGGCATTAACAGTGCCATAAATGGCATTAACAATGCCATTAATCGCAATAACAGTGCCATAAATGGCATTAAAAGTGTCATAAATGGCATTAACAGTGCCATTAATGGCATTAAAAGTGTCATAAATGGCATTAACAGTGCCATTAATGGCATTATCAATGAAATATTATTGATGCCATTAATGCCACTTATGGCATCAACAATGCCATTTGTGGCATCAAAAACGCAACATTTCTGATGCCATTAATGCCATAAATGGCATTAATAATGCCACATTAACAATGCCATTAATGGAATTGTCAATGCAATAAATGGCATAATGCCATATATGTAACACCATAAATGGCATTGTTAATTCCATTTATGTTATGCCACAAATGGAATTTTTTATTCCATAAATGGCATTTTTGATGCCATTTATGTTATAGTTAAGGCCATTAATTCCATTTTTAAGGCCAATGTTAAGGCCATTCATGCCATTTTTAAGGCCATTTATGGCATTTTTAAATGCATAAATGGCATTTTCAAGGCCATTTTTAAGGCCATTTATGGCATTTTTAAATGCATAAATGGCATTTTCAAGGCCATTAAATTCAATTTATGGCATTTCTGTAATGCCATTTATGCCAATTTTCTGGCCATAAATGGCATCTGTATGCCATTCTTGATGCCATTTATGGCATTATTATGTCATTAGTGATGCCATTTATGGCACTTTTGATGTGATAAATGGCACTGTTAATGCCAAAAATCAAATTTTAACTTCCACTAATCATAAATTAAATTTTTAATTCAATTTATGTCATAAATGGCATTATCAATTTAATCACAAACATGAACAAAAAAACATAAAAAAACATGGACTTTTTGGGCCTACAAATGTTCTTGCAAGAAAAATACCAAAATGTTGGGCTTCTGGTTTATTATTCTCAACATTCTCACCTTCATTTTAAAAAAAGAATATTGAAATTCATAAGTGGGAACATTTTTAATGAATTTTTCAAAAAAATGGGCCATTTTACCAAATTGCCCAAAACAAAAAAATTGGGCAAAAAAAAAAATTTGAAAAAATTTGGGGACCTTCACATCCCATGTCGGAAAAAATATGGCAAAAAAAATGTTAAAAATTCTCAAAAATGAGCCTGAGGAATTTTTATAAAAAAATTAGGTTACTTACGTGCTTTTACCATAAAATTACGTGTTTTTTCCATAATTTGGTAAAAACACATAAGTTTATGGTAAAAACACGTAAGGGCTTACGTGTTTTTACTAAAAGCTTACGTGTGTTTATCAACACCCTATATTTAATGTAACGTTTTACCACAAATATTTTAATTTTATTAATTTTATCAAAAATTCATTTTTACCTAATTTTTTCAAGTAAAAATGCAGTTTCATAATTTTTAAAATTGAATGTAATTTTTATTTTGAATTATAATTAAATTTTTATTTTTGTATGTGAATTTCTTTTTGATAATATAAATGAATTAATTTTATTTATATTTGTATCTTATGTTATTATTTGTGGTCTTTTGGGTATATGAAAATACCTCTAAGGCTCACATTCCCTCCCCTAAAAAAGAATATTACTTTGTAATATTGTTCTTTCAAGTGTGTCTGACCCTTCTGATAAGTTGAGTAGCTTCATTTATGTCTTTTTCTGCTAACCATTCATCTTTGCAAGTTGGGTCACTGTACCTAACAAGGTATTCCCTTAATTTATTGGTTCTCAACTTTCTTTCTTTGATAACTTTGGTACTCTTCTTAATACCAGATGATCCAATAGGAGGTATAACTTGGGGAACCTTATTTCTCGAAGGAAATTTTTAAGCATCACTAGATTTATATGGCTTCATCAAGCTCACTGGAAATGTAGGATGCTTATTGCTAAGTTCTTCAGATAATTCTACTTCCACAGAATTTTCTTCATGGAGGGCCTTAATAACAAAAGGTCCAGCAAAGGAGTTTTTGAGCTTTCTACATCCTTTGTTTTTTTGAAGTTAGTGGTGGATACAAGTACTAAATCCCCCACTTTGAAATCTGGAGTGGCATGTGACTTGTCCCATTTGTCTTCAGCATATCTAAAAGAGTCTTCCATTCACATTAATGAATGCTTTCTAGCTTTCTTTAGAATTCCTTTTCAGCTAGCAGCTGTAGGATGTATTTCAACCAATTCTTTCCTCAAGGAATCTTGAGGTAATTTGGGATTCCATCCTTCTTCTAGAATAGCAGGAGTTTGATTGGTACTGGCATGAATGGATGGCTTATATGCCAATTCTAGTGCTGGTAAAAGAGTACACCAATCATGGGTAAATACATCACAACCTTTTAATTCAAGGCCATATGCACAAAGGCATTTTACCATATCTTCCAAGGTTTGGATCATCCTTTCAGCCGGACCATCAGTTTGTGGGTGGTAGGCTGTAGAGAAGGATAATTTTGTCCCAAATAGTTGGTGATGATTTGTCCATAGTGCTGAGGTGAATTTGGGATCTCTGTCACTAATGATGTTTGTGAATATGCCATTCCATGATATTACTCTATTCCATATCAGCCAAGCTGTATCCATGGCTGTATCATCCTTGTGACATGGTAGAAAGATTGGAGTCTTACTAAATCTGTCAACAATCACTAGGCAAGCATTATAGCTTCTGTCACCCCCTGGTGGCAGGCCAGTTACCCACTCCATATGGACAATTTCCCAAGGTCTGCTGGGTTCTTGGATCTTGATCATATTTCCAAGACTTTTTCCAGTTGATTTATTTGCTTTTTGACATCTTTCACAGGTTCTTCAAAATTCTGCAACATCTTTCTGTGACATTTGCCACCATAATCAGGTTTTTATTTGTTCTCTTGCGCTTTCCTCAGACAGATGTCCTGAGAAAGGGCTGTAATGGCATTCTTTAAGTACAAAATTGATTAAGGACCTGTCCACAACTGTTGTAAGGTTTGTCTATAAAACTCTTGATAATAGTAGCAAAATCAAGAGTACTATGACTGTCCTCAGTAGAAATATATGATATAATGAAATATCACAACCACAAATTTAAATATAATTATTAAAAATAATTATATAAAAAAAGAATTTAATTATTATTATAAAAAGATAATAATAATAAAAAATATAATAATTATAATAAATTATAATTATTCTATTATTGTTATAGTCACTGACAGTTATAGCAATAAGAAGTGTAAAGCTCTTAATAAGACAATTACACGTGGAAAATAAGAATATTAAACACTTATAAATAATATAAATATTATTTATAAAAGAATTAAAACACACACAGTGCATAAATAATTTTTATAGAATAAAATTTCTATATAAAAAAAACTAATACTAGATAAAAAAATGTAGAACTTTAGAGAAAACTTACTTATAATATTTATTTAGTACAACAAGTCAAACAACAACAGTTATTATATTAAATAATAATTATAAGTGAAAAACACGCCAAAAATCAATAATTTCAAAGATGAAACAACTTTTTATAAAAAAAATTATGATTAAAGATCTTTTCAAGAGGAATTTGTGGATTTTAAAAAGATATTTAAGATGATTAATTTTATATAATAAAATATATTATTGGTGATTACAACAATAATCTAAATTCTATGATTTCAATTCTTTAATTTTAATTAATAAAGAATAAAATAACTCAAGAATTACTTTAATAATAAGATTTTATATTTAATAAAACTTTACCTGTTTAAATTTCTAATATGATTGGATTGATAATGAATGATGGACAAAAACAGTGATGAAAAGACTCTTTTTATGTCTTCAGAGCAGCTCTCATGATTCAAAATGGATATATAGGGCGTGCTCAGGTCAAAACTGAAAACCCATGCTCAAAAATAAGGTTCTTAATTTAAGGTAACTTATTTTTAATTTCAATTTAAAGTTATCAGTGTTATTCCTAACTCCATGTAACTTTAATCCTCATTTAAACTGATTATTTTAAGTTTTTAATATAAATAAACTTATTTATATTAAAGTTCATCACATGAAAAAGTTAAAAATAGAGTTTCAAGCAGAAATCTCTTAAAGTCAATTTTTAATTAATTTTTAAAGAAATTATAATTTTCTTTGAGCTTTAATTAAAAGTGTAAATTTCCAGGCTAATTACCCAGGAAATTTATTTATAAAAGATACTTAAAATTTGATTTATATGTAGATAATATTAAATTGTAAGCTGTGTGAAAATTCCAAGCAAATCCATTAAGAATTGGATTTTTAATGAATTTTTGAAGTTATTGCTATTTTTCCTCGTAAAGAAGCAATACACACCAAATCTTAACTTTTGATAAGGTTTTAATGCTTGTAACCTTAAAGTTTTAAGCTTATTTATGTTTTTTAAGCTTTGACACTTCTTAAAACCTTAAATTCAAGCCTGCATATTGGGATTTACCCTTTGGCAGCTTGAAATTCCTGTCTAATTTGGGATAAAACCAGTTTAAACTTTAATGTTTGATCAAAGTCTAATCTTAAAGTTTAAATAAGGTTGAAAATACTCCAATACAGGTGGACAACCTTAATTGAATCCTTGCAGATCCAAAAAGCTGGGTACCCCAGCTCTATTTGGTCGTTTTCCTTTGTCCCACCTTTCTGTGTGGATTTTGCCCTTTTATTTCTTTAAAGCTATACTATGGCCTTAAACCCTTTTAAATTGAGCTCACGCAGGATTTATATTCCGTTTGGAAAATCCTTAGCAAATTCAATAAATATACACAACACCTCAATTTCAACTAAAATTTTGGTAAGTTTGCATAAACTTTATGCAACTTTAAATTTAAGTTTATTTAAGCTTAAATTTAAAAATTTTAAAAAAATGTTAAGAAAGTTACATTAGTACTGTGAGATTCTTAAATCTTCTAATAACATAAGAAATAAGTGTTTTTGGGTATAACACCTTATGGATGTACCCTAGGTTATTTTTGGTGTAGAAACCAAAAATGACATAATATTTATAACTTTTTTTATCTAAAAAAAAGTTATACTTATTTTTGTTATTTTTTATTTTACATTCAATTAAAAAGTCTATTGAAGACGAATTTAAATGTGTATAAAGTTATTTGTGGCCTTATGGGTATGTTATACATACCTCACAGGCTCACAACTGTCATGACACATGTATGCTTAGTTCTGTGGTAAATTATACCATCCAGTAAGTGGAATATTCCTTCATCATATGATTTTCTCCATATATCATCTAAGGCATGTATCAAAGAATTGTATTTACAGTCCTTAGTAAGTAATTGGCATAAAATGATACAATTTATATCCTAAGTATAACTGTCTCTTACCTTCTCACAGAAAGTGGTGTTCAGGTCTGTAACCCTGATTCCTTCTATGGGGATTTGTGGGGAAGCTTCTTCCGGCACATGAGCAGGATTATCAATAGTATTTGGTAGTGGCCATCTGCTCAGTCCATATGCATTCTTATTAATATTCCCATCGTTGTGAAAAATAGTCATATTACCCCTATATTCTTATATGGCTATTTGCCATCTAAGCATATGTCTGTTAGGTGTCCTCTTGTTTAAAATGATTTAACAGTGGTACAATCTGTTATTAATTCAAAAAAACATCCTTCCAGGAAGTAATTTAGCTTCTACAAGGCCCAGACAAGCCATAAGCACTCCATTTGACTGGCTCCATATCTGGCTTTTGTTGGTTTGATTTTCCTGGATATGAAGCATATGGGTCCTTCCACAGGTTTATCATTTATAATCTGGACTTGATGAATGGCAGCACAAAGTCCATCTCCTGATGCATCAATATAAAACTTAAAAGGCAGCTTAAAGTCTGGCATCAGTAGGAGTGGAGCAGTGGTCAAGGCTTGTCTCAAATATTCAAAGGCCTTTACTCTGTCAACAGTCATTTCAAATACTTTGTCTTTGTCACATAGTTTATAAAGGGGTCTTTCTATGGATTCAAAATCTTTAATATGTTTCCTGTAATATCCTGAAAGTCCCTAAAGTGACTGAATTTCTTTCTTTTTCTGAGGCATGGCTTTCAGAAATACTGCTGCAATCTTGTTTTTGTCAATTCCAACGGATAAACCAGATACTAAATTTCCCAGTACTTGAAGTTCTTTAGATCCAAAATGGCATTTGTTTGAAGAAATTTTCATGTTGACAGATTGGATTTTTGTCAAAACTCTGGATAATCTGTACATATGTTCTTCAAAAGTTTTGGAACAGAAAATAATGTCATCAATGTAAATGATTAATCATCCTTCTGAAAGCTCTTCAGGGAGGATTCCATTCATCAATCTTTGGAAGTGTGAATGTGCATTCTTGATACCAAAAGGCATCCTCAAATATTCATATACTCAACAATGAACAATAGTTCTCAAGTATTTTCTTGTCCTTGGTGTTACCACATTCTGATGAAATCCTTTAAGGGCATCCATAGTGGTTATATACACTGCTCGAGATATCTGGGTAAGGGAAATTTAGATTCTTGGTATTGGGTACCTGTCTGGAACAGTGTAAGTTTTCAGGGCTCTAAAGTCCCCAATCATTCTAGATTTTCCATTATGCCATGCCACTATGACTGGGGTAGTTATTTCTACTTCTTCATTTTGGCAAACCTTTATTATTACACCAAGGTCTAGAAGCTCTTTAATGAAAATTCCCAGAGCTTCTCTTTCTTTAGGACTTGCTTGATATGCAGGTCTCCTTAAGAGTTGTGGATAAGATCTCTCAATATTAAGGCTGATGTCAATTTCATGACCAAACATTTCCCCCAAAGGTTCTTTCTCTGATGCAAATGCTTCTCTGTGGTAATATAAAAGGGCAGAAAGTTCCTTTTACTGACTATCAGTCAGATGAAGGCTTATTTCAGCTTCATTTAACTGTTCAGATCTGAATCTTTCTAGCTCTAAGTTGACTTGTGCTACTTTTCTTACTGTAGTTTTTCTTTTAAATTGTAAAAAGGCAAATATTTGATGCTTATTTTTTCCAATAGTAAAGTATTTGTCCTTGTTGTTTTGTAGGTCTATTCCATACATGATCATATAGTAATTTCCCAATATAAAATGGGTACTAGGGCAATTTTCCATAACAACCAATTCAACAGTGATTCTTAAATTTCCATTAATATGTGGAAATATGACATTGACCTGAAAGATTACCAATGCTTTCATTGTATTACTTGCACTATTGAGTTTTATTCCATCAATTGCTAAACATTGGTCTTCAGAATTTGGAACAAAAGTCTTAAAAAAGATTTGCCAACACAAGAGCAGAAGGCTCCTGGGTCAAGTAAAGCTTTAGTGAGTTTTTTGTAAATTACCACTTCTGTTATAGCAAGGTTATCAGCTGTATGACCTTTTCCTCTGTTTTGTTTGGTTTTCATTAGTTGTGAATCTTGTATTTCTGACAAATCAAGTTGACCATTGCTTAATTGTGGCAATTGGAAATAATATTCCATGATGTCAAAGGTGGAATTGATATTTTCTATATCTTTTGAAGATTAAGAAAATATTTATGACTTGTCATCTGAATTTTCTTCAATCATATTATCATCTTTTTCAAAATCAGGTTCTTTTTCAATGTCAATTTCATTGATTTTTCCCCTTCTTGGACATGCATTGGCTAAGTGGGTGGTGCTTTGGCAAATATGGCACTTTCTGATTATATCTGCAGATTTATACGTCATATTATTAGAATTTTATTTGTGATTTTTGTCCACAGAATCTTTCCAAGGTGTATCAAACCTTTCTTAAATATTCACCCTACTAGAACCAATCTTGGTTCTGGTGGTTACTTCTTCTAATATATTAATAATATCTTCTGCTGATTATTGTTCAGTAGTCCTGCTTTTGACCACATGCTCTAAGTCACCTCCACATTGTCTCAGAGTTCTTCTGGGGATCATAAATTCTGACATGTAAGGATACAATGCTGTTAATCTGTCTTTTTGTTGGCAGAACCATGGTAAAGCTTTGTCTTTATCAGCATTAAATTTGTCAGATTCAAAGGCTGTTTACTCTTCAAACCTCCAAGCATCATTGGCGCATTTGTTGATAGTTTGGGTTTTCCACCAAGTCCAACTTTGGTTTCCATGTGCTTGTCTTAATTTGATATACCATCTGTGGGCTGATTTGGTAAACAAAGGGTTAAATATTGCTGTCACCAATCTGTCTGGTAGTTCAAAATATTCTTTAATCCTGTCAATACCTCTGATGAATCCCATATGGTCATATTCTCATTCACTACTGAATTGAGGCCATTCTTCAAGTTTTGGTACTTCTTTCAAGAGTTCTTGGCCCATTGATGGTTTCAAGTTATGAAAAGAAGTGGCAAATTCATTTTTTAACTGTGAATTTTCAGCCTCCAGTACTTGTTGATTTGGAAGTCTTGTGCCCTCATTCTGATTATGAGGTGTAGACATTCTTGGTAAGGTGTTTAGTATCTGTTCAATTTCATTCATTTTACTGTTGCTACACCTTTAGGAATTTCTGAATTCATGTTGGAAGGCTTGTGTTAGATTTATTCCAGCATTTTTATACATGTCTTTTTTATGTGTCAGTTATTGCCATAACTATGTTCGTCTTGTATTATCAGGAGTTACCTGATTCAAATTCATTTTTCATTTTGATACTTCTTCTTGTGAAGCATCAAAACACTTTTTCAAGGCAATTTTATATGTCTTTACTTCAGTAAATTAATTTGAAATGTCATCAAGGACTTTTTTGTTATCTATCTTGATAATATTTGTGGCTTGTTTAATTCTTGTCTCAATTATGTCATCAATATTGAACTTAGAATATTTGTCTGTTAATTATTTGATAATGGAAGATTGTTCATATATTTTATTGCCAAAGGAATTGTCATAATTAGAAGTTTTAATTGCTCTCACAGCTTTCTCAAAACACATAATTGCTTCATTTATTTGGCTCAGACTTAAGCTGTTTGTTTTAAGATTGTTACAAATGGATAAATTTTTATCAGAAATATGACTTTTTATGTCATTTATAGCTTCATAAAATTCTTGGATAGCATTAAAAATGTCAGAAATGATTTCTGATATTTTAATCTGGCTTCCTCCTTTTTCTGTAATTCCGTCATTGTTCTGGCCATCTGAAATACATTTTCCATGGCATCCTGCTGAATCTTTGGGATTCCGTAACCCTGGCTGTAAGGTTTTTTGGCTGGTGCCTTTCCTTTGCCCTTTTTTTGAGTTTGTGGATGCTTTTTCACATTGGAATTTCTTCTTCTGGCTACTGGGGCTGTTTTTGGAACTTGCTTGGGTGGTGGAGGGTTGTTTCTCCTCCATTCTTCTGTTAAAAGCATCATGTTCTTTTTTCCATAAATGGATTCCATCAATTGAGTAAATTTCAAGTCTTGGGATGGCCCAGGAATTTTCTCACAGTCAGGTAAGAATTCATGCAGTTTTTCGACAGATCTGCAAGGATCTGGTACTCTTTGTGCTGCAATGCATTGTTGTAAGCCTTCTGGCTGGCTTTGTATATGTCGACTGAGGCTTCTTGTTGTGGTTTCAGCTCTGTTTGAAGCTAAAACAGTATTATCAGCTTCAGAATGAAATATTTTATTAATTTGGAAGTCATCAACTGACCCTTGTCCTTCTATAAATGATTGGCTTCTTCCATAATCAAGTTTATGACCTTTTGGGGAGCTGCTTGAGGGGTTGTAGCTCACTCTTGATCTGGTTGAAGGCCTATTTCATGTTTAAAAAGCTTAAAATAGTAATTTTAGGTCAAAAACTTACTATTTGCCAAATTCTTAGCCTTGTGAAAGGTATTACTTATATCCAAGATAGTTAATTAAGACAAAATTGGTTCTTGTTGATTATTCTGAGTTATGATAGCTGTAATATTATGGTCAGATTCACAGTAATTGCAGGAATAATGGTTGTTACTGTTGGGGCTGTTTCAATATTTTCTTGTCTTACCACGTTTTCAGACACTAAAATTGATGAAAAAGCCAATTTATTAAGTAAAAAAAGATTTTTCCAAGAGAGAAATGAAAAAATAAAGCCTCACTTATAATATTAAAAAAAATATTTTTTATGGATTTTTTGAATTATCAGTATTTTTTATATTTTTTGAATTTTTCGATGTAAGAAAAAAAAAAATATTTAGCAAGAGTAGAAAATGATGTCACAGATAAAATATCACAGCTGGGCCCCCAAATGTAAGGGGTGGATATGAAACTTTGATTAAAAATCAAGTACTTTTCCTGTCCTCAAAATTTGTATAAGGTAAAATATACTTAAAAAATAGTATGAAATAGTATTTTTAAGGGAAAACAAGCCAATTTTATTGTTTTTAACTTTATAGGTATAAAATAATAATATTATAAAGATTTCTTGTTTTACCAACAATAAACATTTATGCAAAAATACTCTACAAGAGATATTTAAGGCTACAAAGGAAAATTCTTCAAGAGCAATTTCAGTTGGAATTAGTTGAGCAAATAACCGCAAGAAATCCATTGAAGAGAAAAGTCTTTAAGAAGATATTCAAATAGAAAACATGCCCAAAAGTGACTGCAGTGAATTTGGAAACAAAGTGACAAAGTGAAAAGTGATGAAAGATGCTTTAACTCACTTATGGGGTGGTTAAAGGGGTAAAAATGATTATAGTTATAATTTCACATGGTTAGAAGGTTTAGAATGATTTAAAAAGGGTGGTTGGAATCTTTTATTGATTTGTTTAACAGTTTTTAATCTATTTATAAAAGAAAAAGATTCTAACATGAAGAGAAAAGTGGGGCAAAGAACATATTCTTTTATAGCCATCAATTTTCTTACTCCAAGAGTGAAATTTACTCTTTTCACTTGTGGAAAACACTCTGACAACAGAAAAGCCAATTATGACATTGTTGAACTGTGGTTAGACCAAAGAATGGTGGTTTTAGCCATTTTAGACCCTTAAATCAGCCATTACTATATTAATACCTCGTCTAGAGCTTCAAAACACCTCAGAATTTGTGTAGGAGACATAGAAACCAGTTAAAACTGTTTTTACCAAGATTCTTTTAGCTTAAGGGTAGTTTTACCCTCTTGGCAACAGCTAAAACTGCCCCGGTTGGTATCAAAACCTCATCATCAATTGAGTCACAGACCCTGTGACTCAATTCCAGGCCAAAATTGATGAATGTGTGCGTGGAGCTCGACATCCCATGCCTACCAGCAAGGAATTTGGGGGGTGGCTCCCCCTTAGAGCTAGAGTTCCTTTTCCCCCCAGATTTTATCTTTCCAATTCATTTTTTCTTCAATTCCTCATCATGTAATTCACTTTTAAGTTACACATATAATTAGATTGAGTTCTTACAGTAAACAACTGTAAAAATTGATACCTTTTATTTAAATCACAGTTCACTTATGTAATACATGTGCACATTTTGACATTTCGATTGGAAATACTTCAATTCCTCATAACTTCTAAACTACACCCAACACCTCAATTTTAACAGAAAAATTGATGGTTAAGACCACATGTGATGTGAGTTAAATTAAAGTTTTGAGTATTTTCAACTTTTTTACGTGGGTTAAATTGAAGTTTTGAGGATTTTCAACTTTTTTACAGAAAACATTAAAAACTTAATTTAAGCTTATTTAGGGTTGAGTTACAGAAATTTTACCCAGAGGTGACCAAACCTTATTTTTCATGAGGAGTCCAATGGTGAAGTATTTTTCTTAAGTTTCTTTATTGAATAAAGAGCTATAATATATTTTATGTAACCTTTTACCAAAAATATTTGAATTTTATTTATTTTATTGAAAACCTATTTTTACGTAATTTTTTCAAGTAAAAATGCCTTTTCATAATTTTTAAAATTTAACATAATTTTTCTTTTAAATTATAATTAAATCTTTATTTTTGTATTTATTTTTGTATTTATATTTATATTTATATTTTTATAATTCAAATAAATTCATTTTATTTATATTTGTATCTTATTTTATTATTTTTGGTCTTTTGGGTGTATGAAAATACCTCTAAAGGTGCATACCAGGAGTGGGACTTATTGTTTGTAATTCCTCCCCAGCCCAAGCACCATAAATGATCAAGCTCTTGATGAATTGGGTGCTGGCTTGTCAGGATATAAAGAATGAAAATCCTTAACCAGTTCAGGACAATTCTTGAGGTTTTCAGTTGGTTCCCAAGTGTATCTTTCTGGGTCTTGACTGAAACCTTTCCATTCCACTAAATATCATAAATTTTCCCTCTGGATCTTTGAGTCCAGTATTTGAGAAACTTCCCATTCTTCTTCTCCCCAATGATAATTGGAGGAGAAGGCTCTTGATGCCTATTTGGGATTTTTGATGTCTTGACTGGCTGTAAAAGTTAAATATGGAAGACTGGGTGGATGGACTTCCATTGAGATGGGAGCTTGAGATGGTAGGCATGGGTGCTGAATTTCTTTAAGATTTGAAAAGGACCCAACCATCATTCAGACGGTTTTTGGTGGGTCTAGCTGACTTGATATTATTGGAAGAAAGCCATACCATTTCACCAGGATTGAAAACAGGTGGACTTGCTCTACTTTTATTGGCTTACCTTTTAAACATGTTTATGGAAAGCTCAAGTTCTACTTTGACGTCTTAGTGTAATTATTGAGCTTATGTTGATAGCTTTCTAGCAAGATTATCTTGAGTAATGTGAAAGGAGTCCAATTGAGAATTTCTTCCATAAACAGTGAAAAACAGTGATTGTTTTGTTGAAGAGTGGTCAGAGTTATTGTAGGAAAACTCAGCCAGAGGGAGCCAGGTGTTTGAATCATCTTGATGAATCCTGATATAAATCCAAAGGTACTGTTCTAGTATCTGATTTAACCTCTCTGTCTTCCCATCAGTTTCTGAATGATGAGAAGTTGACAGACCTCTTGAAATCTTGAGCTGCTGACAAAAATTGGTCCAAAAGGAAGAAACAAAGACAGAACCTTTATCAATAACAATTTTTGAAGGAAGTCCGTGCTTTGAATAGATGTTCTTGTTGAATAAATGATCCAAATTCAATGAAGTGATTGAAGACATTGTTAGAATAGAAACTGCTATTTTTGAGAATCTGTCCACTATAATAAGGATTGAGTCAAAGGAATTTGACAGTGGCAATTGAGTGATGAAGTACATTGAAAGACAAATCCAAGTACCATTTTGAATTGAAAGAGGTTTGAGGAGTCCAAAATTTTTGTAATGAATATTCTTATTTCTTCAACACTGTTGACAGGATGAAACATAATCCTTGATAAGTTGAGTCATTCCATACCAGTGAAAATCCCTCTTGACAAGTTTGAGAGTCTTCTCTCATCCAGGGTGTCCAGCTAGAGGAGAGTCATGCCTCTTTTGAAGTATTCTGAGCTGAACTGTGGCGTCATTTGGAACCACCACCCAATCTTTGATAACGAGAATTTGGGAAGAGGAATAAAGAGAATAATCTTGGACAGATTTACCTTTACCCAAATCTTTAAAAATACTTCTATATTGAGACTCTTGCCATAATGAATTCTGAATTTTATCAATCAAATTTGAAAATGAATCCACCTTTACTGTAAAGAATTTCATCTTGCTTAATCATTTTCTGATAATTCATCGGTTTCTTGCTGATGAAATCTTCCCCCCTCTCTGGTGAAACATCCTCCTGATGTTAAAATGCATCTGGAAGGGTAGCCAAGCGGCCAGGGGGGCAAGTGATTGAGAAGTGAAATTCAGATAAGAACTCAGACCAGGAGGCTTGAGGCCAAGTGAGGATCTTTGATGACATGAAATATTTAAGTGAAGAATTATCCGTGAGAACTCAAAAGGAGGATGAAAGAGAAAGGAGAAAAGCCCTCTAGTGCTTGAGATCCCAGACTATTCCATATAGTTCCATGTCATGAATATCATAATTGATCTCTTCTGGGAGAAGCTTGTGGGTATCAAATGCAATGGGCTGTTTGCCTGAGTCAGAAACCTGACTGAGTACAGCACCCAAGGCATAATTAGAAGCATCAGTCTCTACAATGGTGGGTAGAGAAGGATTAAAGTGAGAAAGGATGGAGAAGTGGTGAAAGCCTGTTTGAGTCAATGAAACTGTCTAAGAGCTTGCTCATTGAGGGGAGAGTGAACTAATTTTCTGAATAATTCTTGATGAAATGGCAGTAAAAATTGTCAAAGCCAAGGAAAGATTGAAGAGCCTTGAGGTTTCTTGGAGGAGGTGAATTGATAATTTGCTGGACTTTCGCTTGGTCCATCTTGGGGCATTCAAAAGAAACAATATAACCCAAATACTCTACACTAAAAACATGAAATAGTCACTTGGAGGCCTTAGCAAAGAGATTATTGGCTCTCAGTCTGGGAAGAACAGTGGACACATGAGTGACATTTCGTTCTTAAGATTTGGAAAAGACCATAATGTAATCGAAATATACCACAACATAAACATCAAGAATATCATAAAAAATTTCATTGACAAGGTTTTTGGAACAATGAAGAAGAATTGGTGAGCCGAAATGGAATAACCAAATACTCATAACTGCCATACTTAGTTCTAAACCAAGTCAAATGTTCATCAACTTCCTTGATTCTGAGCAGGTTATATGCACCACAAAAATCAATCTTGGAGAAGATTGAAGAACCATTGAAAAAAGTAAGAAGCTTATTCATATGAGGAACAGGATACTTGTTCTTCCTAGTAACAGCATTGAGTTTTCAGTAATCAACACACAAACACAGGCCACCATCCTTCTTTTTGACAAAAAGGACAGGTGCTCCTGTTAAAGAGGAGCTTGGCCAGATGAAACTTTCCTCTATGCTCTCTGAAATTTACACCCTGAGTGTATTTGACTCTTGGTTTGATAAAGAGTAGATCACCCCAACTGGAGGTATAGACCCCTGCTGCTTGATATGATGATCACAGGCGCAGTGAGGAGGAAGTTTCTCTCCTTTCACCTTCAAGAATACATCCAAATACTGGTGATAAGCAGAAGGAACAGCCTTCATCACAGTTTCTATTTCTTCTGCCTCTTCCTCTTCATCCCACAACTCCTCCAGGGAGTCATGATAAGATGAATGAGGAAGGTCCATATTCCCAAAGAAGAGATGAAGTAAAGATATAGAATTATCTTCTCCAACATCTTGAATCTCTTTGAAGACTTCATTACTAGAGGGTAGTAATGACTGTTGGAAATTAAGGGAAGGAATATGGACATAAGATGGAAAAGATGGTGTTCTCGAATCACCAACCAGAGCGGCACATGATTTGGAAGGATAAAGTTCATAAATGAAAGAATTAGAAGGATCATAATATTCCTTATAATAACCTTTAATGTTTATCAGCCCTTGGCTCCAATCAATAGATGGTTTGAAATGATGAAGGAAGTCAAATCCCATTATGGACTCTTCTCCCTTGGGAGTATCAATGACTAAAAAGTCCCATTCAAAGCTTGGGAAGGAAGGGAGCTCAACTGTATATTTGGTATGGTGAGTCACAAATAAGTAAGGGTACTTGGAGGAGTCCAAAATGATAAGAGGAATCTTCTCTGGGAGTTCTGAAATAGTAAAAGAATACTTGTGAACAAACTGCTTTGCAATAAATGAGTTGGTAGCACCAGAATCAATGTTAATACTGTAAAAAAACATCAGAAAGATAAGAAAAGAACTATTTTAAGAGAATTATTGACACCAGTATTCAGAATGCACAGTTGTGCTCTGGATGGAAAACAGTGAAGACCATTGAACACAACATGATATCAACTCAGCCTTTTCCTGCAGTTGGGTAAGCTGGTTTTGAGGTTTTTCAACACAAGAATCAAGAATATGCTTCCCACCACAATAGGTACATAAGCCCTCCTTGAGTCTTCTTTCTTTTTCAGAATTCATTAGCTTGAAATATTTATTCAACAAAGCCAAATGGGGCTTATTGCTCTTCTGAAAATTTTTCTTCTTCCTTTGACTTGAGCTTGAAGAATTTTGAGGATAACACAAATTTTCCTTTGAGGCTTCTTACTTCTTCTCTTGAAAATGACCCTTTGCCTTCTGCCTAACATGGTACCTGGTACAAAGCTCCAGGGTAATACGCATTAAGTCTTGAGGAGAGTCAATTCTTGAAGAATGGGAGGCCAATTTATCCAAAATCCTGGATGGTAATCCTTTCCTGAAATGGTGGATGAGAGCCCTTTCACCCCATTCTCCAATTCTTGAAGCAAAACCTCTGAAATCAGCAATGTATAATGATACATGTCCACCTTCTTTCATTCTGAGGGCATCCAAATCTGCTTTGGCTTTTCTGACTTCATTTGGGTCCCCAAATAAAGTAAATAGTTGTTATTCAAATAACTTCCATTAATTGAGAAGGTAGCTTGGGTCTTTATTGGTGAGATTGGAAAGATACAGCTCAATCCATTTTGCAGCCCTGCCAATGAGAGATCAAGTGTCATAAAGAGCTTTCTTTCTGTCTTGAGAGACATTTGCCGGATAATTATGAAAAATCAATTGAAAAGACTGAATGAAACTTCTGACTTTGAAGGGTTGAGTCCCATCAAAGCATTCTAATGGCTTCATAGATAGAGTCTTGAAGGCTGGTGGTCTTGATGCTTCAATATTTGCCATAATTTGAGTCATTTGCTGCATAATGTCCAATAAAGATGGTTCAGACTGATGAGAGACAGGCTGATTAGACTGGGCTAGAGTTGGTCCTCCAGTACCTTGGAATACCCCCATAGGAGCAGGAACACCTTCAGTACCACCAGACTCTTCCTCTTCCACAGAATTCTCCTCCTCCTCTTCACCATCTTCACCAGGACCTTTGAAAGTGGACCTTGAAAGTCCTTGAAAATTGCCAACTACTCCTGAAAAAGAATTTGATCTTCTTGCCCCTCTTCCTTCCTTCCTGGATGATGCTGCTCCTTCCAAATTGGGCCCTCAGTTGAGGAACTGCTGGGGTGCTTTTGAGAGGAGCTCTTGGAGATGGAGTAAGGCAAGCTTTAGCTTTGGCCTGATATCTTTTCTTTCTTGCAGGAAGTGAATGTTGGATAGGCATAGTTTCAGAAATAAAAATGAAATTAAATTAATAAAATTCAAAGATTTGCATGTGTGAAACTTGAGGCAATTCAAAAATTAAGGCTTGAAGTCAAAATCAAAATCAAAATCAATGTGTTGAAGAAAAATCAATGAATCAAGATAAAATGTTGAGGTAAATCAATCAATCAATATCAAAATGAAATATTCAATTCAATAAATCAATAAGGCAAATCAATAAAAATCAAAATCTTGCAGAAAATAAGTCAATCAAATGAATTATTGAGGCAAAATCAATTTATGTCAAAATTCTTGATGTGAAAAATCAGAAAAATCAATGAACTCTTCAGGCCAATCGATTTTCTTGAGTTCAATATCAATTTATGTCAAATCGTTCAATCAAATCAAAATAAAGTCAGTTCTTCTTTAAAAATCAAAATTCTTGAGGAATGAATCAAATATGAATCTCAATGTGAAGAATGTGTCTGAATAATTTGATGAGCGATTTTAAAATCAAATGAAAATAAGCCTGAATTCTGAATGAAATAAACTTGATTATTTGAAATAAGATTTAAATAGAGGAACAAAAACAAAATTTGGTCAGCTTTCAATTTTCAAGATGAAGAATGAGTGAGAGAAAATTGATAGATGACAATGAATTATAAAGTTCATTAGCATTAAAAGCCATAATATCAATTAAATGAGTGAATGAAATTATAAAGAAAGAATGAACAGAATGAAAAGAAATTATGAGTTAATTGATATAATGTCACAGGGGCTCTTGGGGAAAACAAGAGTGGGATGGCACTCAGCAATCAGGGAACTCACTTGGAAGGCCTCAAAGAATAAAGAAAATAAAATAAAGGAAATGGATTTCTCTAAGAAATATGCAAGTACAAAAATGAGATGCAAGAAGAGAAATAAGAGGCCAAATAACCAAAGAGCCAACCAAGTAAGCCCTTAATCACTTTTTCAACCTGCAACAATGAATAATGGAATTAGGAAGGATATTACCACAAAATATCCATTAACAGGCAAAGGAAGAAAAAGAAAGAGGTGATAAATGACTGACTTGATAGTATTGTGGTATTCCATACCATTTTTTTCACCATGCTCAAGCTCATAGTACCCTATAACAGCAGGAAATCCAGCCTACAGGCAGAATTACACTCAAAGTTTACACCAAAAGGTTAATTTTACAGCAAGAAGCTGGATTTAACTCATAAAGCCATGGCACAGGCACCAAAGGGCAGTGTGTGTGTTTAAATAAATTATTCAATTTCATTATGCATATGTAAAATCAAGTTACATATAGTAAACTAGTTACAAGAAATAAGGTACCACCCTTTAAATTACACACCCCACCCAGCTTTACACCCCCTTATAGCCACAGGACTCATGCAGCAAGAAAAGGACACCTGCATGAATTACACAGCAACCTAAAACTCCACATAGAAAAGTCACATGATGCAAAGCTCAACTCCATGGAATTCCTGCAGCTCATTTACAACACAGCCACAGGAGTACCTTATCTTATATCCTCAGTAACCCCACTTAAAACCTTAAAACAGCATCATAATTATTTACACCACTCATCACCTCATGCAAACCAAAGCTAGTTACAACAGGCTGCATGCAGTACACAATTCTAATTAAATCTCAACCATATGACTATGCACAGCATGTGTCAAACTCAAAAATCACATCAGCTCATACATCACAGTAAATTCATCAGTGCAAGAAATTATCACCTGACCTCATTTTAAAGTTCAAAAAGAAGAAAAACAACCATGACACCTGCATAAATCACAGCCACTTCTACCAAAACTAAAATAGGGCATATGCAAAGGAATTACAAGGTAATCATGTGATACTGAATCCACCAAAAGACCATCATGTGATGAAAGAAGGCTGTGCAGAGAAAAATTATCACCAAACCTTAAATCACCTGACCCATGCAAGAAAGGGCCTCACCAAAAATGGAGTCACATGATGAAATCAAGAGGAATTAAAGTGGAAGAAGACAGCTCCCATGGAGGGCCCCCTGGGCTCCCAAAAGGTATAAATAGAGGGGCTCTCTCCACCCAAATTTCAAAATCCCCCCCCATGCAAATTATATCCACCGCACAGTAGGAGCATAGGAATAATTCATCCCTCACCTGGGAGGTAGTCCAGCAAATTATAGTGAATTTACTTACCCAGTAGCTAAGCTCAGTGGAAGTATAGTGTTGAAGATTACCCAGTAGCTAAGCTCAGTGGAATCTTATTATTATTAAAATAAAAAGAAAAATTATCCAGTACCCAATATTAGGGTTACTACTCTATTAAAATACTTTATCCAGTAAAATTAACACCATTATCAAGACTTAAAAAAAATAACTTACCCCTTTAAAAATTCAATATCAAAGAACCTTACCTCTTAAATTCAACAAATAAAATTTTTTATCTTATTATTAAACACTCTTAAAAAAATAACAAACCTTTCAAAAATTATTTTACTCTATTATAACTATACCTTAACAAAATTACCTTTATCAACACCAATCAAATTTTCCAGAAAACCTTAAATAACCCTTCCTACCAAGGAATTATAACCAAGAAGAAACAACTCACCTCAATTTCACCAAAAACTATTAAAATTAAAACAGACAAGTATTTCATTAAATCTAGAAAATTAACCAAATTACTGACATTATTTTTCATATTATTTATTGAATAGGTCTGATCTGAGACTGCTGAATTTTGTCTTCTGCAGTTGTAAAGCCACTTACTAATTTTATTTTGGTTTGTGAGCTCCAAGGAAGATTTTGTTCAGTATTTTAGGAGGGGCAGGCAATACACCCTTGCCACCCTTGGTTACAGGAGTTATTAGCAATTCAAAACTAGTTACCTGTGATTTCCCCCTCCAGATACTGCCTCATTTTAATCCCACACAAGAGGAGTTCCCACATCTGGTGTCCCAACAGTGGCCAGATAACTTCAACTTCAATAAAAAAAAATCAATTAAATTAAAATCAAAAAAATTAAAAAAAAAAAAATTCTTAACAACTCCAAGAATACTATTTTTATAACAAAAACTGGAGTCAAATAATCAAAATCAGCCCAAACCATCATCTCAAGAATCTGAATCATCAACTCACTCTGATCATTACTATTATCCACCAAAACAAGAAACAGAATTAGGAGAGGAATCAAATAAATATTCCAATTTCCCAATTGCAACACCAAGAACCAATAAAAGGGACTTGAAGGTTGTGGAGAAATTTTTCCTTGATCTCCTTGAAAGGAATAAAATCAATAACTCAATACCAGAATCAAAGGAAGAAATAAATCAATCAAAAATGGATAAACCTTCATCATTCAAATTACCTGCCAGTATTGAAGAAATCCAGGAAGAAAACCTTAATGAAGAAACTGTGGAAGGACAGGAAGAAATGTCTTCAACAGAGAGACTTCAGCAGAAGATGCTAGAAATGCAAGCAGAATTACTAGCACTCATCAAAAAGGAAGGGAAAAATAAATTATCAAGTTATACTCCACAAGATAGTCCACTTGAAGAACAGACCACCCTTCCAAGATCATTCAGGCAACATGGATCACCTTCACCTTACCCAAGACCCATGGCCACATCAACACCTTATACAGAACAAAGACCAAGTACTTTACCAAGAAGAGTAAACATTTCTGCTCAAATGCCAACTCCATTACATCAAGGAATTCCAAGAAATACTACTCCAATAGTGAAAATCAGAGCCAAAGACTATAATCTGTGGTTTGAGGGAAAAGATGTTGAAAGATTCATCAAGAAAGTTGAAAATATTGCAGAAGTTGAAGGTGCAAGTGGAAGAGACATTGCAAGACAAATAGCATTTTGGACACAAGATGAAGAAATCAGTTATCATATTGAAGGAATTCCAGGATATGAAACAGCTGATTGGGATCAATTGAAAGTGGATATGAAAAGAAGATGGGGAACAGTCTCACCTGAAAGAAGATACAGATTATCCTCAATCACTGATTTATTCACAAAAACTCAACAAGAAGGTGGAATAAGAAACATGACTCAATACAGAAAATTCATTGGGGAATATGAAGCAATCATCACTTACCTCAAAAGATACCAATATATCCAAGGTGATATCAATCATAACCAGGAAATATTGGCCAGCCTTTCCACTAGTGTTCAAGAATCAATTTACAAAGAAATGATTAAAGACAGAGCTATGGTTCAAGCCTTGGATGGAGGTTACATCATTCCAAGATTGGATATTTTGAAATTATACATTGAACAGGACTTGGAGGCCAAGGTACTGATTCAAAAAAAGGAATTTTCTAAACCAAAACCTCTAGAAAAGAAAACAAGATTTGAGGATGAAAGCTGGGATGAAGTTTTAAAACAAGTAAAAGAGCTCACCCAAAAGATCAAAAATCCTCCACAACCAGAGTCTCAATCAAGAAATGAAGGAAAAGAATCTGTCAAAGAAGTTTTAAATCAACTTAAAAGCCTTTCAGAGGAAGTGAATCCACCAAGAAGGAACTGGAACAACAATCAAGAGCAAAGATTCCCTCAAAATAACCAGCCATATAGGCCAAGGAATCCTTTACCACCACTTTCATCCAGTTACCAACCTTACATACCAGCTCAGATGGCTCCAAGACCACCAATGAAATGTGCTTACTGCAAGGAAGAAGGACATTCAGCAACTAGATGCACTCACCTTGCTGAAGATTTGGACAGAAGAATTGTCAGAACCCAAGGAGCATCTTACCTCTTCCCCAACTATCAGAGAGTACCTATGGAAGGTAATGACAGTGTCAAAAACATAGTCAGGGCTTTTGCAAAAGAACAAGCAGAACTCAACAAGAGATTTATGGAAAAACCTATTGTCAAAGAAAAACCAGAAGAAGAGGTTAAGACCACTGAAAAGAAATCAGAAGATAAATCAACCTCAATTGCACATGTTGAAGATTGGTCAAATTGGAAACCACCTACCATTTCCTCAGCCAATGACCCTTTTGAATCACATATTGGATTAAGGCAGACCAAGCAAAGAATGGAAAGACAATCCCAAAGTCAAGAGCCAAAGAAAAAAGCAGAAATTCCAGGAACTTACATTGAAGAAGAAAAGGAAGAAGAAAAAGTCATAATTCCTACCAAATTCCAAAATTCAAATATTCCAAAACCAGACCAACCTGAGGAGGAAATTGAAAATATTGCCAATAAGAATGAAGATGAAGAAATTCCCAAAGAAGAAAAGAAGCTCAGAAGACCTCCAAAGAAACCAGTTGAAACCAAATTGGAAATTGACAAAATCATCAAGAAAATTATGCAACAAAAGATCAACCTCACCATTGAAGAAATATTGAGGATGTCACCCAATTTTGTCCATAAATTACAAGAATTATCAGAAAAAGACAAGGAAAAAATTAAATCACTCAACTCAATGGATCTTCAAGAAAGACTATTAACATTTGGCTTCAGAGAAATACCCAAGCCCAAGATTCATTATGCTTTTCCTTTGGGATTTATGGAAATCTTCATTGGAAAGGAAGAATATCCTATCAGAGCATTAGTGGATACTGGGGCAGAACTCAACATCATACCAGAAGAAATAGCAATCAAAGCTTCACTCACAACAAGAAATCTTAACATGAACCTCAGGGGAATTGGAGGCTATACTACTTCATTGGTTGCACTATCAGAATTCATTCCAATAATTTTGGCTTCAGGTGAAGAAACTCAAATTCACTTCTTCATTGCAAAAGGATCTGTCCATACAGTACTTGGAAGACCTTTCTTGGCAGACAACAATATCAGACTAGAATTCTCCCATAAACAAGGAGAGATACTCAGTTATCAAGAACCTGATGGGAGAAGATTATGCATGCCAATATGCAAACCTCAAGCACTTGGATGGCAAACTGGTCCACCTAGAGGAATGGATTTATGTAATATGGCAAAATTAGTCAGAAATAACCCAGGAAAGAAGGATAAAAATGCAAAAAGAGACAATACCATAATCAATTTGACCCAGAAGACCCAAGAGTTATCCATATCTCCAAAAAGTGATGGATTTGGTCTAGATTTACAAAATAACCAATGGCCAAACAACCTGAAAAGACAACTTGAAGACTCAACCTCTGAGGATGAATTACCCAATATAAGTTACAAGCCAATTAACAAGAATAATAAAGAAACATTCCAAATTTTGGTGGATGGAAATGAGAAAATACATGGAAACCCTTTCAAACCTAAACCCAAAAGAAAGAAAGTCAGACTTAGTGAACATCATGAGCTCTCAGATGAAGAAATTATAAATGACATTGAAAAAGACCTCAAAATTATGGAAGAAAGAGAGGAAAATTCAAAAGACACATACCATATCAACTTCTTTGACAGACCATTTAACAACCAAGAAGAGCCTTATGAATGGCAACTGGAAAACCCTGAATTCATCCAGCAACCTCCCAATGAAGATGAAGAAATAGAGTCCATCTTAGAAAATGAATACAACTACATTTACTTGCCATGTATCACTTTTGAAGATATTTATGGAGATGAAGCTCAAGAAAGTTTCTGTGAAGATAAATACTTATGTCACCTTCCAGGAGCAAACTTGAACAATTTTCAATTCCTAGAATTATTAACTGAAGAGGGAATCAAAGGTAACCTTGAAAACAAATTTTGGGATGAAATATTTGAAATGTCCACACTACCAAGAAGAGGACTTTACTTCAATCAAATTTGGGCCCAGTGGTACCTTGGATTGAATGGATCAACATACCAAACTGGAAGACTGAAATGGGTTGGAGATGGATATATATTCATTGATGAAAACTTATGGTGGTCAGAATTTCCATCAGAACAAGAAATTGAGGAAAGAAATTCCTTTTTGGAAGCCCTCAAAGATCTTATCTTGGCCAGATTACTCAACAGACACTTACCTTTCCCCCTTGGGGGAGCTCAACTTTAAATAAACCAACAAAATCAAGATTTATTTTCTCTAAAATGTATCAGTATCACCCATAAAATGTATCATTAGTTTTTTTATTTCATTTTTTCTCTATAGGGCAGTTACTTCCTGCCTTAACAAAGAAGAAATTAATCAACAAATTATTCCTTAAAAATTAAAAAAAAAAAAAAACCTTACAAAAAAATATATCAATCACCTCCACCATGGCCAATTCACCAATTTTTGGATCCTATGGTGAAGAGTTAATAAAAGAAGACCAAATTATCAATGAAGAACTTCATTGGTCACCAGACGATGAAGATTACAATAAAGAAAACCTTTGGCACTTCAAGAATACTTCATCAATATCAAGAAACCAAGAAATTGAAGAAATTAAGGAATTGCTGAAATTTTTGGAGGTTTCTGACAAAACCAATGATCAAATTACTCAAGAATTAATGGAACAATTAAATTTCAAACCATCAAGTCCCATCTTGAAGACACATAACAGCTCTATAATCAAAAATCAAAGAAAAAAGTCAGATTCAAATTTAATTAATCACTAGGCAGTGGCCTCCTGCCTTATCAAAGAGGAAAATCATTCTTAGCAACCAAAATCACCATTTCACTCACCCAAATCAAAAATCACTAGGCAGTGACCTCCTGCCTTATCAAAGAGGAATATCCAGATTCTTACCCAAAATTACCATCCAAAAACCCATTAAACCTACTCTTAAACTATTTTTATAAATAAAATTGATAAAATTTTCAAATCTTATTACCTTTTGACACTTTCAAACCCACCAAATCCTACAAAATGCAATCATGGCCATCAACTGAAGAAAATGCCTGGTCAATGGACACAGATATCAACTGGATAGAAGACAAAGAAGCTTGGGCCAATTACATTAATCAACAAGAAATGGAGGAAAATCCTGACTGGTTCTTGAAAATAAAACCAGAACCCTGTCCTGATATTTCCACCATTGTCCTTCCATATATTGAGTTTGAGGACATCTTTGAACAAGAAAAATCACTATCAGAAACTGTCATTTGTCATCCATGGAAAAATTTACCTGGATTCAACCTCACAAAGTATGAATTCTTGGATTTACTGACCTGGGATGGAGTTGAAGGAAACCTTGGAAACCCATACTGGAATAAAATATTCAACATGGATGGACACCTTAGGAAATCATTATTTTGGAGAACCTGGGAATGTCAAGATTGGTTCAACCTCCAAGATTTTGAAATTAAAAATGGACAAATTAGCAAAATCTCAGGAAGCTATATTGTAAAAAAGGCCAAATGGGAATACCACTGGGAAGAAACACTTATACCAACAATCTTCAGCCTTAAAAAGTGTCAGCCTGTGACTCAAAACAGAGCACTAGCATGACATCCAACATACCATAAATAATGGTATGATAAGTATTGAACAAACATAGTCAATACAGGTAACAATTAAGAGAAAACAATCCTCTTACATTAAACACCAACCTTATCCAAACAGAATAAGGAACCCTAGAGGAGAATAAACAAGTCAAAACCCTTATTTTCACCTCTCATCTAACTTATGCATATTTGTATTATCCTATACCAAAATGGTATTTTTCTTAAAGCTCACATAGAGAGCTACACAATGATATCATCCATGTTGTTGTAACACCACTACAACTGGAGATACCATATAACCTCATTTTCAAAACCAAGTCCCCCCTGAAAGTCAGAGAGGGCTTGTACAAAACTGTACAAAAGTATAACCAAATTAAAGATCTCAACAAGAGCTTTAATTTGAGACACCTTAGACCTCTGTATCTCTTGAATTGATTGAGAGATCTTGGTTCAAAGGTTTAATAACCAAAATACAGATATTCTGAAAATAAGAAAATAAACAAACCCCTGTATTTTTGGCATACACTCATACAACTGTACAGTGTAATATACCAAACTGTAGAGCTAATCAAGCCCTAAAAAACTGTATCATTAGAATACAGATATCTTCCAAATTGAAGAAGATATCTGGTATGGAAGTTTTAAAGCCTCATACTGATGTACAAAAATACATCCCAAAACTTAAAACCCTTATAACTTTTGCTATTTGAATGAAGGGTAAACATGAAGCATACCAAATTGAAGAGCTCATCAAGCCCTTCAATTCTGTGCTCTTGGTTTCTTGATATCTCAAAAACTGACCAAGATATCTTGGTTGGAAGTATTTTGACCAATACTGGCCTGTACCAAACCTGTACCAACCAGTACTGTCTTGATACTCAAAATAATAGTTGTTCAAAGCTTAAACCCGCCCAGAATGACCAGTATTGATCATACAGACACCAGAACAACGTCATCCAAGTGCTGACGTGGCAGGTGAAAAGTTTTTTCATCCTGTATTGATCCAGAATGATCATTTGTGGTTCCAAAACCACAATTCTGCCTCTACTGACGTCAGAATTGAGGATCCAGAACCACAGACTGACCATTGGAGTGAAAATTTTCACTCCTCTGACGTGTGAAGAGTTAATAACTCTTGACAGTCTTGAAAGGTATAAAAAGAAGGGTTTTTTCCTTCAAAAACCCATCACCTTATCTTACCTTACCAATATTCTTACGTGACAAAACTGTTATTCATCAGTGGTGTCCTTAGAATAGTTAAAAGATATAATTAGAACATAATTATTGTAGTGTTTCTTTACAGTCAAAGATATTAGAGCATTGCAACCCAGGTCCTCAATAGACTCATCACCACTGTTACCACGTAGCAGTAGGACCTGAAGATTTCATTTTTATTTATTTTGACGTTTCACAGTCATAGTCCTAGCTTGTATTTACTATTTTTAAGCTACTACATAGACTCACCCTGACAAAAAGGGTGCAACTAAATTTAATACAGAAGATTGGAACTTCTTCTGTCAAGAATATCTCTTCAAAAATTTTAAAAGAGAAGAATGCAGGGGAGGAAATTTTATCAAACAAGAATTAGTAAGAAAGATTCTGGGGCAAAGGACTTCATTTCAAGAAATAGCACCTGCTAAGTCCTCAATTCCTTGATTAATCATCCATCCTATTTTCATTGATATTATCATTATTTATCTCTTCAATTTTTCATATTTCACAAATTTATGTTTCCTCTTTACAATTCAAATTTTCTTTCATATTAAATTAAAAAAAATAAGCTTAAATTCATGTAAGATTTGAAGAAGAAAAGGGACAAAGACAGAAGTAGTCTCCCCTTAAATTATACTTATAAATGAAAACTATATGACAACTTGCATTAACTTTGAATATTTCATTTTTTTTTACAAAACAGGAGATATTTTTTATGAAGTCAATTTCAGACTATCATTTTATCTTTATTATTGATTCATATTATTATTTTATCCTCTTATTTCTTTTTATACCCTTTTCTTATTTATTATTACCTTTTTATAATAATAAATAAATAAATAAATAATAATAAATAATAATAAATAATAATAAATAATAATAAATAATAATAAATAATAATAAATAATAATAAATAATAATAAATAAAAAAAAAAAAAAGAGAGAAATTAATTGTCTTTGTTTTTGAATTTAACTTAGATAATCAACTTCTCCTCTCAACTACCATCTCAAGGATGTTCTTTTTGGGTCTCAAATTCCAGAAATGGAGTATTTGGCTAAGAAGAAACTTGGGCTGTATTGCTGCAGAGCCTGGAACGAGTACCTTGGCTCTTGTATCCATGGAATATTGGACGTGTCCAATAGGTTAACATCACAAATAGAATCATCATTAATCAGCAAGTGATTGCAGACAACTAAGCAACTACAGCTACAGTATACAAAGTGGTAGCTCAAATGGTTGATGCCGCTAAAACGACCAAGCTGCCTAGTAACTACAACGGTAATGGATGAGGACGCAATTAAAACTAAAGGTGGCATTCGCTAGAATCCACCTTGTGCGTACTGGTCGACACACCTCGCTTCGCTAAAAAGATTTTAACGCCAAATTATTATTAAAAAAAAAATTGTTGGCTTACTTATTATTTAAAATGGGAGGTTATTGCACGACCATCTGGACCACCCGGTCTCAATTCATACGTATAGGGAGTGGGGTTCTTGGACCCTGGAGAGTTGGAAGCCGGTCCTATTGAAAAAAAGGTCTCGGGATCCTCGATGAAAAGCTCGGGGAGGTAATCGCCGTTTATGAAGGTATAAAAGGCCAAAGCTGCCGATGGAGGCTCCTCCTCAGGTGATGAGGATTGGGTAGAGCTGAAGGAGGGATTAGCGAGAGCTGGTTTTGAAGGGGGAGTTATTGAAGTGACCCATTCCCACATGGATTGCTTGATAGGCGTTGCCGGAGTACCAAAAACCAGTTCCTCGAACTCTTCAATCGTAAAAGGCTCAATTGCCTTTAAGAAAGTAGACGAGTATACGGGGTTATCAAAGCTCATTTTGAAACAGGATGGGAGACTGCAAAAGAGGAGTTCTCCGAGCTCAGTGAGGGCTACTCTACACAGTGGGATTAAATTAAGCTAGAACAAGGACATACCTCAAGTGTCAAGTTAACGCAACAATCCAATAAATAAATAAAATCGACTGGTGGATTAGTGGGAATGGGGAAAATAGGAAGATTGGAGTCCTATTTATACTCTTTTTTTGAATAATCCAAACTAGCGTGGTATGGAAGGTACTCTTGAGACAGCATCAATCGATAACCCTGGTATCTCTTCTACTGCACTCCGACAATACCAGGGTTCACCTTATTAAAAGCCCTCAAAATCCTACATCAGATGATACCTATAATAAAAAATAAATAAATAGATAAATAAAAAATAATAATATATCAAAGCATTAGTAGATAAAGCTGCAGGAAGCTCAATGGCAACCGACTTTAGCTAGCGTGGAATCCATCAAACATTTCGCTTATCGGTTGCAGTCAGAAGCCGTGCCACTACCTTGCAGAATGGCCAATGGTACCCGTCACATAAAATACGGATCCAATGACTGAGATATACTGAAGAGGAGTAAGGCTACATGACTTACCAACCGCCATAATACGACAGGAGAAATGGTAGGGAAATTAGTTGTCTAATAAAATAAAAAAAAATACCACTTCGGGTCCGAGGAGGGCGTTAAGGCACAAAAGCAGTAAATAAAGTATGAGATTTTTGAAGAATTACGACAGCAGTGGGCGTTGGAAGCAGACGCACCTATAGGGGAATATAGGACAAACGGGTGGTGTTAGTTAGGGTGGATTTAGCTTGCGCGGCTCAGAAGGATAAGATCACTGGGTTTCCGTACTATCATTGGGAACAAGCCACACTCCAAGAGCAGAAATAACCAGGGAAATGACTTACGCTGCTTGTCACAAACTGGCCTGGCTCGCTAACCACTTCCTGAAGTATGTTGAGGGGGGAATATTACACCGATGAGTGGTTTTTAAGGTTCATAACGCAAAAAAAAAATAAAAAATAAAATAAAAATAAAAATAAAATAATAATAATAAAAAAAAGGTAAAAAAAAATATAAAGAAACTAGAAGAAAAAAAATGCGGGAGGCAGGAGTTGCAGCAAGGTTATAGGGAGCTGACCTTGTACAGCCAGTACCGGGCTGTACGACCCGATTAGCTAAATAGGACTAATTAATAAGTCCCGTGTAAAAAAATAAAAATAAAATAATAAATACAAAAAAAATAAAAATAACAAAAATAATAACAAACAATAAAAAAGCCCTCATCAAGGCTTTAAACCGATGATTTTTTTTAATTATTAAACATTATTTTATTTTTTATAACTAAATTAATTTAAAATTTCTGATCATTTATTTCTACAGGAAATTTAATTAAACAAAAAAAGCCCTCATCAAAGCTTTAAACTGATGATTTTTTTTAATTATTAAACATTATTTTATTTTTTATAACTAAATTAATTTAAAATTTCTGATCATTTATTTCTACAGGAAATTTAATTAAACAAAAAAAGCCCTCAGCATGGCTTTAAACTGCTCAATTTTATATTATTTTAGAATTTTATTGACTTAATTATTTTATTGACAATTTTATTTTATTTTTTTACAGATTTTATCAATCAATATATATAAAATAACAGAAGAAAGATCAATATATATAACAGAATGAGGGATTAAAAAAGGAAAAAGCCCTCAGGATACAAATGCTACAAATAACAATACATGCCCTCAGCATGGCTTAAAACTGCTTAATTCATTTATGAATTGTAGTTTTGATGATTTAAGTGGCTAATTGATTTTTCATTTTTTTGATATCCTGCAGGGCTATAAAAAAAAGCCCTCAGCATGGTTTTAAACTTCTGGTTTTTTCTTATTTATTTATTTTTTATGCTACAGGGCTACAAATGGAAAAGCCCTAAGACTTATAAAGGAAATGCCCTTATCAAGGCTTAAAACTGATGTTTTGTCTTTATTCTTTCTTATATATTATGAATTTATCTGACATTTCTTATCTTGGATTGCTACAGGTCTGAGAAAGAAAAACAACAAAGATTACAAAAGGACTATAAAATAGGCTATAAAGAACAATAAAATGTCCTCAGCAAGACATTAAACTGCTGGAATTTTTTCATTTTCTTTTTAATATTGAATTAAACTGACATATTTAAATTTGGATATGGCTACAGGGCTATAAAGGACAATGCAAAGCCCTAAGAAAGGCTTTAAACTGGCATTTTTTATGCTTTTTATTATATTTGATAAAATATTATACTGACATATTTTATTTTGAATGCTACAGGTGTTCATCATGAAAATATTTCTCTGATTTTATAACATTGAAAGTGCTTTTAAAGTGAAAAGTAGTCCTTAACAAGACTATAAACTGTTGAATTCAATTTACAACTTGGCTTTGAAGATAAATCAAATGTCATGAAAACCAAAAGTATCAAACAGAAGTTCCTGGACACAAGATATGGTCCTTGGCAAGACCATAAACTGCCCCTTCAAGGATCAAGAAATTCCTCAGGATATCATCAAGAATATCAACAAAAAGAAATAACCAACGGTCCTTGGCAAGACCATAAACTGCCCACCATATGAATTCTCAACAAGGACTCAAAAAAATGAAAGAAAAATCAACCAATGGTCCTTGGCAAGACCATAAACTGCATATTTAAAATATTCAAAAAAGATTGAACAAGGACTATCAAAGGAGGATAAGTCCTAGGCAAGACTATAAACTACCTGAGGTTTTAGTTTACTTTATTTTTTTTTTATTTTTTTTTTTTTACTTTATAATTTTATGTCATTATAAAAAAAAAGAATTGGAAAGATATACTGACTTAAGCTTTTGAGCATATTTTTTTTATTTTTATTTTTATCTTATTTTTTATCCCAAAATTCAACTATTTATTTATTTTACCTGAGAATGAGGGGCATATCCCAGTCAAGTTCTCAAAAATATTATTTTTTATCTTCATCATATTTTTTCTTCTAGTATTACTTTAAGAGCCATTAAGTTGGCTCAATATTTTTTCCACTCAAAAAAAAATAAAATAAAAATAATTAATTAAAAAAAAAGATCAATTTATTTGAAATATTTCTTCAATTACAAGAAAGTGATTGGAACTTGTTTGAAAAGAAGAAGTATTTGTGCCATGAAGGCATTAATTGAACTCTAATGGAGCTATTTATATTAAAAAACTCATAAATTGATGACATAATTTGGGGAATTTACATATTAATAACACCTCAATGTGCTATTTATTCAAAAAAGAATTTAAAAGCCCCCCAAAAAGCAAACAAGAGTCTTTTAACTGTACAAATTTTTAATTTCACTGTTTATATTTTTTTAACAACTCAAATGCATTTATGGGTAACAGAAAATCTGAACCATAAAGGGGATGGACTTGAAATAAAGTCTGAGTCACAATGATGATTCCAAAAGGAAGAGTTGTGGCATCATAAGGGTCATTATATGAATAAAGGACTCAAATTATGATCATTCAAATATGTAATATTAATCATAAATACTCTCAAGAGCACCAATTTTTACTCATTGGCACAAATTACCACCTTTAACCAAAAAGTTCCATGATCTTAATTGTGATTGAGGTTTATTTCTTTTAAATTGTGATTTTTACCCTGATATCTCATTTAATGACTATTATATACTTACAGTAAAAAAAAAAAAAAACTTATTATTGAATCATCCTCAAAATAAAACAATGTAAATTTTATGTAGCATTATTTATTCTTATCAAAATCACTATAAAAAATAAGGGGTGGGTAAACTTATTTCTTACACTATCCCTTATAATGGAAGTTTTGGGGGAATGAGAACATATCCTCTTCAAAATTTGAAAACCAACTCAAGATTTTTAAATGGAGAGGGGGGCCCTTATCCAAACAAATATTATTAAAAAATATCAATAAATTAATATTAAAATCAATTTTAAATCACCTTATTATTACAATTTGTTTATTTTTCATTTCTTTATAACAGGAATAATTCAGGAATAAAAGAAAAAAAAAAGGACATAAATTATTTTTAAGAAATATCAAGAGAATTGGGAAGCAACTTATCATAGGACAATTATTCAGAATACTGAAAATGAAGAAGATTATATATGAAGAAAAGCAGGGGTTCCTTATGGATTGACCTTTGAACAACACAAGACCTTGGACACTTCTTTGATTCTGGATTGAAACTCATTTGGAATTCAAGAAGAAGTGGTCAGGATTTATGGAATGAAGGATTACTCACTGGATTAATTATGAACTCAGGACTCACTCAACATGATGGACCAACAAGATGATGTAAAACACTCAACTCAAATTGCCCTTGGGATTTTAAAGAAGCTTGAAGACTCAAGAGGTCCTCAGCATGACAGTAAACTGCTTCCCCTGTAGACTTGGGCAGGGAAACTTATAAAAAATAATAACAGCCAAGAAGCTGGAGGGGATTGTCCTAGTCAGGAGAAGTGCTGAAGGACCATTTTTGTCCTCAGCATGACAATAAACTGCTCCCTTTGTGTAACAGGAACAAGGGGTTTCACAGGTGTTTATCATTATCAAATTGGCCAGAATGAACAAAGTGGAGTCCTAAGCCATCAATTAAGACAAGAAAAATTCCTTATCAAGAAATAAAACAACCAGAAGAATCTTGCATCAAGTGGGAATCATGAAGATTGAAGAATAAAACAAGAGTCAAGTGGAATCCAAAATCAAGCCCAAAGGAGCTCAAGAAGGAAGATAAGCCCTTGGATTAGGCCAGGAGGTCCTTGCATGACTTAAACTGCAGGACTTGTATACCTAATATACAGGGGTTACACACCTAGTTGTAGGTCCTGTATGACCTTAAACTACATTTTTTTTATGGAAGAAAGAAGAAAGAAGAATTGTGAAGACCTCAAGATTTCAGGACACTAGCAAATTCTTAGAAATATATAAAAAAAAAAAAAAAAAAAAAAAAAAAAATAATAATAAATAATTGAAGATGGATCACCAAATTTTAGCAGCCAAATACAAATAAGTCCTGAAGAAGGTGAGACCAGTCAATGAGCTAATGCCTCAAGACCTTAACCCACCTTTGGAAAGACCACCTTTATCAAGAGATCCTTATGAAACACCCTTATCATCAAACCCACCTATATTTCAAGAAACCTTCAAGGTAACACATGGAAGACTGCAAGCAGTCAATTTTGGCCCACCAGGATGGTTATCAAATGAAGAAATCAATCTACTTAAAAATGTTATTACCTTAAGGGAAAAAGCAATAGCTTTCTGTGAAGAAGAAAGAGGATTACTCAAACACTCATATGGAAAACCTTACAAGATACCAGTAATACCTCATGAACCTTGGCAGAAGAAACCAATTCCCATTCCCAAATCAATTTTACCTCAGTTTACTGAATTAATCAGAGAAAGAATCAAGACTGGACTCTATGAGCAATCTACCTCAAGCTACACAAGCCCAATCTTTTGTGTGGCCAAATCCAATGGGAAACTCAGAATTGTCCATGACCTTCAAGAACTCAACAAAGTCACCATCAAGGATGCTGGCTTACCACCTCACATTGAAGAATTTGTATATGCATTTGCAGGAAGAGCATGCTATGGACTAGGAGACATCATGGGAGGATATGATGAAAGAGAATTAGATGTCACTACAAGACCCCTCACAACTTTTGAAACACCCCTTGGAAGGATGCAACTCACAAGACTACCCCAAGGAGCCACAAACTCAGTAGCAGTATACCAAGCCCAAATGACCTGGATACTCCAAGAAGAAATACCAGAAAGTGTAGGAATTTTTATTGATGATGGAGGAATAAAAAGACCAAGATCACTTTATAACCAGGAAACACTACCAGAAAACCCCTCAATCAGAATATTTATATGGGAATATGCCATAACCTTAGAAAGAGTGTTATTCAGGATTGAAGAAGCAGGACTTACTATCTCAGGATCAAAGTTTGCATGCTGTGTTCCAGCTTTGGACATAGTAGGGCATGTTGTATCATTCAAAGGAAGAACAATCTCAAAACAAAAGATCAACAAGATTCAAAATTGGCCAACACCTCTCAACAAAAAGGAAATAAGAGGATTTCTTGGTCTTTGTGCCTATGTAAGAATGTTTATTGAAAACTTCTCACAAGTTGCATCACCACTCAGAAGGCTCACCAGAGAAGATGTTGACTGGGATTGGGATCAAAAATGTGAAGAAGCTTTCCACAAGCTCAGAAGAATATTTGGAGAAGAAATAACTCTCAAGAAATTGGATTATGACAAAGGAGCAGGAAAAATTAAGCTAGCAGTAGATTCAAGCTACATTTCTGCAGGAGCAGTACTCACTCAAGAAGACAAAGAAGGAAAAGACAGACCAGTATTATATGAATCAATAACTTTTTCAAAATTAGAATCAAAATACTCACAACCCAAATCGGAACTCTGTGGAGTTGCAAGAATTCTCAAGAAGCTTCAGACAATACTTTGGGTACAACATTTTGAATTACAAGTTGATGCCAAGGCTTTAATTGAAATGATCAACACCCCTTGCTTACCCAATGCCCCCATGACAAGATGGGTGGCTTTCATTCAGCTATTTTCATTTGATTTGGTACACAAACCAGGAAAGACTTTCACTATGCCAGATGGGCTATCCAGAAGACCAAAAAACTCAGAAGAAGAAGATGAATATGCACCAGAGTTTGATGAAGAAGAAGATTGGATCAAGCCACACCCTGGATTTGGGGCTAAGAATGTAAATTCACTCCATTTTTCAGGAGTACAAGCACCAACCAAACAAGAAGGATTTTGGAAGAGAATGCAAGAATACTTAAGTACAATGAAAAAACCGCAATCAAGTAAAGATGAAGAATTTAGAAGGATAAAAAGAAGGTCATCCAACTTTTTCTTGGAAGATGGCCAACTCAAAAGAAGAAATAACCCAAACCCTCAACTGGTGATATCAAGTCAAGAAGTTCAAAGCTACATTTTAAAATCACTTCATGAAGACATGGGCCACAGAGGGGAAAATGAAACTTATAGAAGAATTAAAGCAAGATTTTGGTGGGAAGGAATGAAGAAATCAGTCAAGAAATGGGTTCAATCTTGCCTGGCCTGCCAAAAGAGAAGTCAAAACTTACAAAGGGAACAAGGAAGATCTACAGCAACATCAACAATATTTGAGAGGGTCAGTATGGATGCAGTCCATATCAAATCTGGAAGATGGAAGTATATGGTTCAGGATGGCCTGAAACAGTTGGACTAGTTAAATTAACAGCAAAAGCAGTTGCAGAATGGTTCACCTCAGAATGGATATGCAGGTATGGCTCACCAAAAGAAGTAACTGTTGATGGGGGCCAGAGTTTGGAAAAGAATTGCAAGATGCAGTAAAGAAAGCAGGATCAAGGATCAGAGTCACCACACCTTATTACCCAGAGTCTCAAGGAATGGTTGAAAGGGGCCATAAGCAACTCCAAGATGCATTAGTCAAGATGTGTGGAGAAAATGGAGGAAAATGGAGAAAATATCTACCTTTGGTTACTTTGGCTGACAGAATCTCAACTAAAAGGACAACTGGTTTCTCACCATATGAACTCCAATTTGGACAACTACCAGTATTACCAATTGACATTGAAACAAAAACATTTTTAGCAGTAGAATGGCACAAAATATCTACAACTGAGGAGTTACTGGAAGCCAGAGCCAAACAGCTGGAAGGAAAAGAAGAAATGAAAAGAAAAGCAGCAAAAAAACTCAAAAAATCAAGGGAAGACTCAATGAAATATTGGGATAGAAGAATGGCACACCAACTAAGATCACCACTCAATCCAGGAGATTTGGTCCTGGTTTACAACAAAGCAATAGAAACTAATTGGGGACTACTTTTCAAAAACAAATGGAATGGACCCTACAGAGTAGTCAAACAAATAAACAATGGACCATATGAACTTGAGGAACTTGATGGAACAGAATTAGCAAGAAGATTTGCAGCATCTCAAGTGAAGAGGTTCTACCCAAGAGGAAAGTTGATAAACATAAAAGAAGACCCAGAAGAACGACAAAGTGAAGAAGATGAATCAATAAATGAGGAAGAGGTATTTGAGGAGACCACAGAATCAGATGAAGAATAGAGATCTCTCACCTGGAATGCTGGGGACAG
This sequence comes from Austropuccinia psidii, assembly GCA_023105745.1. Lineage (NCBI taxonomy): Eukaryota > Fungi > Basidiomycota > Pucciniomycetes > Pucciniales > Sphaerophragmiaceae > Austropuccinia > Austropuccinia psidii. The sequence continues at coordinate 43,424,325 of JALGQZ010000005.1, read as the reverse complement.
CATTAAATGGAGAGGGGGATGTGGTATTCCATACCATTTTTTTCACCAGGCTCAAGCTCATAGTACCCTATAACAGCAGGAAATCCAGCCTACAGGCAGACTTACACTCAAAGTTTACACCAAAAGGTTAATTTTACAGCAAGAAGCTGGATTTAACTCATAAAGCCATGGCACAGGCACCAAAGGGCAGTGTATGTGTTTAAATAAATTATTCAATTTCATTATGCATATGTAAAATCAAGTTAAATATAGTAAACTAGCTACAAGAAATAAGGTACCACCCTTTAAATTACACACCCCACCCAGATTTACACCCCCTTATAGCCACAGGACTCATGCAGCAAGAAAAGGACACCTGCATGAATTACACAGCAACCTAAAATCCACATAGAAAAGTCACATGATGCAAAGCTCAACTCCATGGAATTCCTGCAGCTCATTTACAACACAGCCACAGGAGTACCTTATCTTATATCCTCAGTAACCCCACTTAAAACCTTAAAACAGCATCATAATTATTTACACCACTCATCACCTCATGCAAACCAAAGCTAGTTACAGCAGGCTGCATGCAGTACACAATTCTAATTAAATCTCAACCATATGACTATGCACAGCATGTGTCAAACTCAAAAATCACATCATCTCATACATCACAGTAAATTCATCAGTGCAAGAAATTATCACCTGACCTCATTTTAAAGTTCAAAAAGAAGAAAAACAACCATGACACCTGCATAAATTACACAGCCACTTCTACCAAAACTAAAATAGGACATATGCAAAGGAATTACAAGGTAATCATGTGATACTGAATCCACCAAAAGACCATCATGTGATGAAAGAAGGCTGTTCAGAGAAAAATTATCACCAAACCTTAAATCACCTGACCCATGCAAGAAAGGGCCTCACCAAAAATGGAGTCACATGATGAAATCAAGAGGAATTAAAGTGGAAGAAGACAGCTCCCATGGAGGGCCCCCTGGGCTCCCAAAAGGTATAAATAGAGGGGCTCTCTCCACCCAAATTTCAAAATCCCCCCCCATGCAAATTATATCCCATGCAAATTATATCCACCGCACAGTAGGAGCATAGGAATAATTCATCCCTCACCTGGGAGGTAGTCCAGAAAATTATAGTGAATTTACTTACCCAGTAGCTAAGCTCAGTGGAAGTATAGTGTTGAAGATTACCCAGTAGCTAAGCTCAGTGGAATCTTATTATTATTAAAATAAAAAGAAAAATTATCCAGTACCCAATGTTAGGGTTACTACTCTATTAAAATACTTTATCCAGTAAAATTAACACCATTATCAAGACTTAAAAAAAAATAACTTACCCCTTTAAAAATTCAATATCAAAGAACCTTACCTCTTAAATTCAACAAATAAAATTTTTTATCTTATTATTAAACACTCTTAAAAAAATAACAAACCTTTCAAAAATTATTTTACTCTATTATAACTATACCTTAACAAAATTACCTTTATCAACACCAATCAAATTTTCCAGAAAACCTTAAATAACCCTTCCTACAAAGGAATTATAACCAAGAAGAAACAACTCACCTCAATTTCACCAAAAACTATTAAAATTAAAACAGACAAGTATTTCATTAAATCTAGAAAATTAACCAAATTACTGAAATTATTTTTCATATTATTTATTGAATAGGTCTGATCTGAGACTGCTGAATTTTGTCTTCTGCAGTTGTAAAGCCACTTACTAATTTTATTTTGGTTTGTGAGCTCCAAGGAAGATTTTGTTCAGTATTTTAGGAGGGGCAGGCAATACACCCTTGCCACCCTTGGTTACAGGAGTTATTAGCAATTCAAAACTAGTTACCTGTGATTTCCCCCTCCAGGTACTGCCTCATTTTAATCCCAAACAAGAGGAGTTCCCACAGTATGAGTATTCACTCCACAAAATGATAAGATAAATGAAGATAAAATAACATCAAAATACATTAATTAACTGGGGGGAAACCCCCCAGGGTCAAAGGAGGCTGGTAAATGTGAAATATTGAGAGATTGACTCCTCCAGGCTGCCAGCTGGTCTGTATTGAATCCTTGAAGCTGTATTGGCTGCTTGATGAAGTGTATACCTTGTCAAATTGGGAAATGAACTGTGTTTAATGATCTTCCCATGATGTATGAGTGAAAATACAGGTCTTGATGAATCCAGACTGTATTGAATGAATGTGGTTGCCAAGGTGGATTGATGGAGCACTGACACTTGGCAAAATTTTTTGGAACTGCTTCTTGAATATCCCTTGAGAAAGAACTGCCAGTATTCCCTTGGAGGAATATTGTGTGTGAGAATAACCAATGATTGCTTGATGGTGACATTGGTATTTGAGATTGACACTTTTCTTTTGAGCCTTTATGAATCCTCTGGATTACATGCCTTGATGACCTGTAGAAAAGTTGAAATAACCATTTGATGTTGGGAACATTGGATTTCTGGTGAAAAAGATGCATAATGGTATATAACACCATTTATGGCACTTTTGGTTATTGGAGGGTGAATGTGGCCAAACATCTTTTGAGATGATGCCAGGAGGATAAGAGTCAGAAATGGGTTTTGGGTGGTTTCAGAGGTGAAGGAGTGTCTTTGGGATTTTTGGCCAATTTTTGGGTTTTTGGCCAAATACAGCTTATAAAGCTTTAAAACTGTATTTGTGCAAAGTGTGCAAAAAATGTGCAAAATGTGCAATATAATCAAATCTGGAAATTAAGCCCCAAATGGCCTAATATGGCCATTTGGGAATATTTCCCACATTACATGGGAAAATGGCATAAAATACTTAATACAGTTAAAATGAGCAGAAATGTGTAAAGTGTGCAAAAATGCGCAAAATACACAAAATAAACAAAAGTGTGCAAAATGCACAAAACTGCATTTTAAGCTTAAAAAGCCAAATAATGGCTTCTGGGCTGTATTTTCCCTGTTGACTGGAAAGTACCCAAAGGTGCCCAAAATCAGAGAAAGGCCAGGAAGGGCCTGATAATGATGAAGGGGCCAAGTTGGGCCCAGATAGTGAAATGAACATAAAAGGCCAAAAGGAATGAAATGGCCAATTTGGCCAATGATTATGGATATAGCCAAATTGCCATAAATTCGATATTGCATGGATATGCCATATTGAGGTCCAAGAGACTGAATTTCTATGTTTGTGACAATCATGTCTTTGTAGACTCAGCCTGACATTGGATTTATTATTCAAATCAATTCAAATGAAGATTATTCTCAAGAAAATTCACTCGTTGGATCAGGCTGGTGGATTCTTACATATCCAGCCCCTCTTCCTCCCTCTGGGGACTTTTCCTATGTTAATTAATATATTTTATTCATTATTTAATAAATATTATTATTCTTTATTTTGAGAATTTTATTTATTGGTATTAAGTTTCTCTTTTCATTTTCTAACCTTTTCAGTAGAGTTGTGGTGGCCTTATCCTTGTTAATCCTTCTTTTTCTTTCTTACAGGTTGAAACAGTGGACTTGGGCTTTTTTGTTGTTGGCTCTTTTATTTATTTTGTTGCCATTTTCTAATATTTATTCCATTAGAAATTCTATCTTTATTACACTCTTAAGTGTACTCCATCTTATTCTATCCTTGAGCCCTCAACAGGTGGGTACCAGGCCCTCTTCACTTCAGAGAGCCCCTGTGACACAAGAGTATTTGTAATTTATCTTTTTTAGCTGTAAACACAATTGAAATAAGTTGTATTTACATTATTTGGCATAAAATTATCCAAAATTATTATAGTAAGTTTGAAAATTAGGTTATTTTCTCTTTTTATAATAATTTATCTCTATTATTATCTTTAATAATTTTCTTATTAATTTAATTAGTATTTCAATATATAGCTTTAATACTGGTGATATTATTGTTATAAATTGTTATTTGTTATTAAACAACAATTATTTATTCATATATCATTTGTTTGTAACAATAATAAACTGTAATAAATATTAATATATTCATTTTTATAATATAATTTATATTATTGCATTTATTTGAATAATATAAATACTTTTATGCCATATTTATAATATTTCTTTATTGTTATAATTATTCTCTATCTTAGTTGCTACCATGATAAGGAAACTTAGAGTACAATAAGTGAAATATTAGTAATATTTACTTATTGTTTCATATTCAAACCTTACAGGCTCTCTTTGATGGTTTTTGTCCCCCTTTGCTATTTTAACCTCAAAGATAGTAAATCAGGCATGAATACTGACATCCACTCTGTGGGTATCAAAACTGTATGTAGGAATAAAGTGATATTAATGGCCACAAACATGCATAACACAACATTCTTCATGCATATGTAACATGGGATTTCTCACATTTCCATTATTTTGGTGGGAAATTGAGAAAAACAAAAGAAAATCACAATTATTTTATGTGGTAATGAAGTATTTTCCATATTACCACCTGATGGAGCTAACTTAAGCTTGTTCACTCTATGAGGTTACCATGGGTTAAAGTTTGTGTAGAATTAAAATCTGGCCTTTAAGTCATGGATTTATTTACAGAAAAAGAGGTCTTCCTCTTTTCTTAAATGAAAGATGATGGATTTTGGATATATGCATGACTTATGGATTATTCAATCTTCAAAAGTTATTTTTATACTTATTGTGGCCTATTTGGGTATGTAAAATATACCTCCAGGCTCACAGATTATGTAGATTCCTGATGTTATGGCTTTTTTTCTTGATGTTTCTTTGTTAATCCTTTTGAGGTTTTTGTATTTTAATTTTTTCTCCTTTTTTTATTATTGAAGTGGTTTTTATATAATTCATTTTTGTAATTTTCTATTAAAAGTCACAGTGGTATTCTCTGTGATGCATACTACTGTTGAACTGTAAATTGTAATTTAGTTTGTTACAGTTCCAGTCCCTCTAATGCCTGCTAATGTGTAATTGTTGACAATTGTCAACAATCTTACAGCAATGAGCCCTTTCATTCCCTCCACTGTAACCTAATCATATTCATAAGGAATTCCAGTAGCAGGTTTTATTTTACAGATCCTTCCACTTCTGTTTCAAAAAAAATTTTAAAGAAACAAAATAAAGGCATTATTTTCTCTTTATAATATGGGAATGATACTCTTGATCATAAGCAAGCTCAAAGGACATACAGAATGAAAAAATTGACATAATATTGAAGTTCAAGAAATAAAGAAGAAGAAATTGTAAGCTATACATTTTTTGTATATTTTATTTTGGAAATTATTTCATTCCAAAAAAATTAGAATTTATCTTTCATCCAAATCTACACAAATTTGATCATAGAAAACACAAGAAAGCTTAAATGATTTTGTATCTCAAGGTGAGGCTTTGAATTAAAATATCTGATTTTTGTCAAATATAACTTAAAGGAAAAATAAGAATTAATACTATTATTAAGTAATAATAAGTAACCAGTAAGATGAAATCCAGGATTTTATTGTTTGAGAGCTGCGTTTTCGCTGTTAATTTCCTTAAAAATGAAAGGGAAGTTTCTAACTCAGACTATAGGTGCAAATTCAAATCTTTGTATTAAATAATATATCCATGATGTCGAAATATAAATGGAGAGATTTTTGAACTCATTATTATATCCCATTGAGAAAAAAAATAAAAATCCTGCAAATTTTTTAATATTTCAATTTTTGACCTCATCATTATATCCATTGAGAAAAAAAATAAAAATCCCGGAAATTCTTCAATATCCCAGTGGCTTTCAAGAACTTCCAATATAAACAAACATTGTGATCGTTGGTTAATCCTACTTCAGAGGATGGGTGAAAGTTCATTATAGTCTGAGTCCAAACCAATTTCCAAGTGCAACACCTTCTGTCAGGTGTTGCCACTTTGCTCATGGTGTTTACAAGTCCCCACATGGTTTTTAGGACCCGAATCAGATTTCTGATTGACACAATTTCCGCCAAAGACTCAGCCCCCTTTAATTCCCTAACACTGCTAAGATGTTGATGGAGTCTCCTCAGGAAAAGAGGGCAAGGGGCTCTACATCAGCTCGTGGAAGAAAAGGCCTTGTTACCCACTCTCTACCCCCAAGGTTATCAATGGACAGCGTACCAGACCGACGGACTTCTCTTTGCAAGTTGGTAGTTCTTGGGGAATGACACCTCAAAACCAGAGCAAAATCACGCAATACTGTCAAGTAATAGAATACGAATGCTTTAAGAGGTGAATTTGCAAAAGATAACAACGGACAATTTAAGATACAAGAAGTAATAGTAAGGTTTTTATTTTAAGAGAAAGACTATCCCATAGTCTCTGTGTCCCCTCAGGCATCATCAATGATGCCTTTTTATAGTGCTCCTATTTCTTTTAACATTTAAGTATACTTGTGCCCAGGCAAACTCGACGGGCTAGTAGCTTTCCTTACGTCGAGTTGTTTAGGCTATGGGAGCAAGATCAGAGTAAGTTTCTGATGCTATGTTACGCTGCCTGCGGCAGAGAACTCAGTAGTCTGGTGTTTTTAGGCTAGGATTGACTAACCTAAGCTCATTATGGCTTTGTTTTTCGACATCCCCCCTCACTCCCAGTCTAAAAACACATAGCTTAGCCAGTGCCCGTATGAGAGTGGGTTTTGGTACTGATTTCGTGAGGAAATCAGCCAGCATCTCTGTTGTCGGAGCGTATTGAAGTGTGATGAGTTGTGACTGAATTGCCTCCTTTACAAAGTGAAGCTGTATGTCTACATGCTTCATTCTTTTGTTGTTGAAGTTACAATCGCCGTTTGCAATGTTAATACAACTCTGGTTGTCTTCCCAGATGGTAATCGCCGTGTTAAGTGAGAGAATGTTTGCTTCATGGCATAATTGTCGGAACCACAGAAGCTCAGAAGTTAAGTCACAGAGTGATTTATACTCAGCTTCAGCCGTGGAAATGGATACCGAGGGCTGTTTCCTCGTTTTCCAAAAGATCAGACAGCCGTGAAGCTGTGCTAGAAAACCGGAAGTGGAGCGTCTTGTTTCACGACAGTTGCCCCAGTCCGCATCACTATAGGCAATTAGACCTGCCTCACCTTTTCGTGAATACCAGAGTCCCACTTCTTGCGTTCCACGAAGGTATTTGAGCACATGGAGGAAGGCTTTCCAGTGTTGCATGCCTGGCTTTTCTAAATGTTGGGAGAGACTACTCACCGCAAAGGAGAGGTCAGGTCGCGTAGCCGTACTAAGGTAGTTAATGCTGCCAACCGCGCTTCTAAAGTTGATCTGCAGAGCATCAAAGGCGGTTCTCTCTTCCTCCGTAGCTGGCCCTAGATGCTCGTTAGGGACCAGGGGAGTGCTGACCGGTTTGCAATCTTGCATTCCGTATAGTTCCAGCAAGGATTCAACAAAGTGTTGTTGATCCATGCCAATCCCCTCCTCTAATTGGCTGATTTTTACACCGAGTAAGAGGTCGGCGGGTCCCATGTCTTTAATTTTGAATTCATTGTCGATCTCCTTTTTGAAGATGTCGAGATTTTTCCCGAATATTGCAATATCGTCGACATGGACATAGATCCAAACCTTGTCTGGTTCGCTCCTATAAAACACACAGGGATCCAGTTTACAGGTTGCGAAGCCTGCATTTTGGAGCCATTGTTGTAGGCGGGTGTACCATGCCAATGGGGCCTGTTTGAGGCCGTAGATCGCTTTGTTGAGGCGCAGACAGTATTGCCGACGATCAACGACTAGTCCCTGAGGAATGTTTAGATAGACTGTTTCCCTCAACGGCGCATTTAGGAAGGCGCTTTTGACGTCGATTTGGTGGAAATCCAGTTTGTTGAGACAAGCATGTGCGATTAGTGCCCTCAAGGAGTTTAGTCTCCCTGTCGGGGCATATGTTTTATCGAAGTCTATCCCAAGGGTTTGTCTGAACCCTTGGGCACAAAGACGGGCTTTCCGTTCTATCACTTGATTCAGGTGATTTTTCTTTACCTTAAAGACCCACGTGGTCCCAACGAGTTTATAATCCTTTTTTAGATCGATTACATTCCATACCTTCAGCTTGTCCATAGTTGACAGCTCTTTCTCAATTGCACTTAACCAAGCTGATCGATTTTCGGACCTTAAGGCGCCATAGTAAGTTTTTGGTGTTTCCTCTGATACCGTTAGGTAACTTTTTGGTCGTCTTGTGTATGGAAGTATATGTAGAGGATCAACGTTGGAGGTGATCAAGGTTGGATGTCGTGGTCCAATGACCTTGAGCCTAGGAGGTCTGTCACTGCTGTTCAATCGTTGTTGTCTTTCGGTGTCTTCACTGTTGCAGGCGTTCCCTGAATCTGTCTGAGTGTGGGAGGCATTTGATTCTTTGATGGCTGTGTCTTCAGACGAATAGGCGATATGTGCAGGGTCTTGGTCCATTATTTCTGTTACTTCGGTATGATTATCTGTCGAAGAGGATGAGTTTGATTCATCACCTAAGGGGGTCAGGTTGTTGTCAATTTGGTCTGGCTGTTGGTGAGATATTTCTGCCACGGTCCAGGGCATTTTACTTCTTCCTCCAAGAACGCGGGGGAAGATGTTTTCATTAAAAATTGCATTTCTGGTTATGATGACTTTTAGGTCAATTAGTCGTAAGATTCTGTATGCAGTGTTTTTGTTTTCAAATCCCAAGAGTATTCCTTCCTGGCCTGATGGAGCCAGTTTCCAATCTCGCTGGCTTCTTCGATTGTGTATCACGGCACGGCATCCAAACGTCCTTAGTCGTGTTAATCTAGGAACACGGTTGTTCCACAATTGGTAGGGTGACTTGTTTCCTCTAGAGGGTGTTGGAGAAAGATTTGATAAGAACACAGCAGTATTGACTGCTTCGGCCCAATAGTGATTTGGTAGGTTTGCCATGTTCATGAGGCATCTTGCTTTTTCAAGGATGGTTCTATTACAACGTTCGGCATATCCATTATGTTCTGGTGTGTAAGGTGGTGAAAGAATATGTGTGAAGCCGCAATCTTCAGCCATCTTTTTAAATTTGTCATTGACAAACTCACCTCCTCGGTCTGAGGTGAGTCTTTTCATTTTTCTATTCTGTTGATTTTCCATGAAATTCTTAGCGATTATGAATTGGTCGAAACTTTCAGATTTCTTTTTCAAAAGTTTTATGATTTTGAACGAAGTTGCTTGGTCGACAATTGTGAGGAGATACCTGAATCCTGACAGAGATTCAGGAGTTATTGGTCCAACCAAGTCAATGTGAATCGAGTCTAACGGGCTTTCAACCTGGTCGAAGTGGTGATTGAATGGAAGTCGGTGTGCTTTGCTGATGTTACAGATTTGACACGATGTCTCAGTGTCAGCAAGGCCTAGAGTCTTTAAGACGGTGGAGCCGGGGTGTCCTAGCCTGTTGTGCCAGGGATTGCTTTCTTTGACTGCAAGAAGAGCGGTAGGTAATTTGTAGTCAATGTACATGAGTCTGTTGATTATTTCTCCGGTGAGTAGTACTTCTTGATTTGAAGTGAGAGAAAAGGTCTTCTCTTGTCGATGCACGGTAAGTTGATTTTTGAATAGTTCAAGCATGCTGACAAGGTTGCATTTCAGATCTGGAACAAGCAGGCAGTTCTCAAGACTGAGAGTTTTGCCATTGCAGTTCAAGGTTACTTCACCAATTCCAATGGCTATTAAGTGGCTTTGTCTGTCTCCGGTGGCAACTTCAGACCTTATGGGTCTAGGATGGTTAGAGAAGAATTTAATGTTGTTGAACATGTGGTGTGTAGCACCACAGTCAATAACTATTTGATTAGAGGTGGGCTGAGATGATTCCGATAGGGTGATTAAAGCTTGCACAATGGACAAGTGAGCTGAAGGATTATTTTTGCGTTTTTTGTCTTTTCGAGAAGGTCTCAGATGCGGGTTATCAGCCCAACATTCTTCCTTTTTATGTGTTGTGCACCTCCTATTGTGTTTACCATTACCACAATAGAATACTATTTTGTGTGGTTTGTCAGACAGGGTAGTTAGCGCTGTGGAAGTGGATTCACTTTTGTCTGAATTACGATGAATGTGGTTGGCGAAGTCTTGAAGGCGTGAAAGAATGAGTAAGGGTTTTTCAATGATGTCTTCGTTAAAGATCAAGTTCTCGACGAATTGGCTAAGATTTGGGTTTCCTCCTATCTTACCTAGTAAGGAATAGGACAGCAGTTCATTAGGAACTATGATGCTAACTGCATCTAGTTCCATCAACAATTTTCGGCAGGTGTCGATGTAGTTTTGTAGATTACCATCATAGAAGCACCGTTGCCAATCCATCCATACCCTTCCCCTATTCACCGCTCGTTTGGAAGCATATTGGTCAGAGATTTTAGACCACAGTTCACGACAGTTTTCAATAGTCTCAGAGTTTATAACTTCTCTGAAGACTCTTTCTGTTATTCTTGTTGTGATGATATTGATAGCTTCAAAACTTGCCTTAGTCCATTTGTTCACTGCGCTAGTGGAGGCGTCGGGAGCGATAGATTTCTCACAGACTTCCAGGAGGTCTCTTGATCTTAAGTGGATTTTCATTCGCATTTGCCAGTGTCCATAGTTTGTCCCATCGAGGATAGGGATTGTTGAGATGTCTTTGATATCGAGCAACTTTTCACTCATTTTGTTTTATGTATTTTTGTGTGGAAGAAGTATCGAGACTGTAAATCTAATAGAATACGAATGCTTTAAGAGGTGAATTTGCAAAAGATAACAACGGACAATTTAAGATACAAGAAGTAATAGTAAGGTTTTTATTTTAAGAGAAAGACTATCCCGTAGTCTCTGTGTCCCCTCAGGCATCATCAATGATGCCTTTTTATAGTGCTCCTATTTCTTTTAACATTTAAGTATATTTGTGCCCAGGCAAACTCGACGGGCTAGTAGCTTTCCTTACGTCGAGTTGTTTAGGCTATGGGAGCAAGATCAGAGTAAGTTTCTGATGCTATGTTACGCTGCCTGCGGCAGAGAACTCAGTAGTCTGGTGTTTTTAGGCTAGGATTGACTAACCTAAGCTCATTATGGCTTTGTTTTTCGACATCAAGATCAAATTCTGCTTTCAATATCTCAAACAGGAAAGGCTGTCAGTGCCTCGGAGGATATCTTTTTGGGACAAGAATTAAAACAAACCTTTATACAAGAGACCTGTAAGCACTGAGAAAATCAAAATCTCCATCGGAGAATGTCACTCTTGGTACTTACTGCCTGGCTGGACACCCCTTGAGAATTGGTTCCTGCAATGAATGCCGAGGTATCAATCAAAGGACGTGATTACTGTCGCAGGGAGAAATAACCTGAACCCCATTTGTGCCGGAGACTTTCAAGGCTTCCCATTTTATTGTCCCACAACAGCTTTCTGCTATTGGCGAGCCCGGAATCGTGCTCGACCGTGGCAAAGTCTGGATTCAAGACCAGGTCGGAGCAAAAGGTGCTCGCATTGACTCATCATCATCGATGCTAAGAGCGATGGATGGGCGTACTGTACCGTGTTCATTGGAAGTTGAAAATATAAGTAGGCCAGTAGCTGCTGCCCCTTGCCTGTTCCTCAGATACCCCATTGCCTCTATTCCTTCATTCTTGGTTCTTTCCTTTTGCACATCATATAAATTACTTATTCCTACAGTCCGGTAGCATCACCCCAAGCCTCCTTCAGAATGCAGTTTTGCTTTTTCCTTGCCAGCGTCTTGTTGTCCACAATTTCCAGTGGCTTGACACAAGCTGTGCCTCCTAATCATGACTCCCCTGAAGCATTGGGTCACTTGAACGCAACCAAGCCAAAAGATGTATGGATCAAAACCATTAAGGGTCAGTATGCTAGCTCTAAAAGCGCCGCTCAAAGTTTGGAGAGCTCATTCTTTAACTTTCATTCACTTTGCTAGTAACAACCAAGCCTAAGGCGATTCAAGAAGCTCAATGTGCTCGCAACATTAGAGTACCAAGTACGCCCCAGAGTTTGCATGAACGACAGAGTTTTAAGCTTATTTCAAATTTCTGTGTATTTTAGATCAGCAATTTGCGTGGTTTGCGGTTGATCCCACAAGAGTCAACATTCGCAACGCAACTTATGGATATTGTTTTGCTACAGCTGTAAGTTTCTTCAGTCTTTTCCCTTTCATTCAAAGCGTCTTGCTTGGGATGCTTAGACAATTTGAATGTCGTCTTTACAGTCCAAACCCACTTCAGCTGATTTAGAAGCGTCCCCCTTATTCACTTCGTTTTTTTGGTTGTAAGTTCCCACTCCACATCTTGTACCATTTGACTGTCAACATATAAACCAATCTCTACGTTCCCCACTTCCCTCTCTTGATTTAGCAAAGAAGAGGGTATGACTCCAACCCCTGGCGTCGGTCCAGTTCGCGACCCTACCACTGGGGCTCCAGGATGGAATGATAAGACCGGAGCTTTCCACGCCTTTCCCCCTGGAACCCATTCCAATGAAGCACCAGCTTCAAAACCTAGCTCCAAACCTAGGAAGGTTTCATAACGGAAGCATTCGATTTAGGGGATTTTGACAACCCGTCAGTCATTGGGTTCGGTTTGAACAAACCTTCAAATTTTTCGATTAAGCATCTGCCTGACAGTTGTATGATTCTAATGCTCTGAGTCTTGAACCTTTTTATCAAATTTCTTGCATAGTACTTGAATTTAACGTCTTGGAAACTTTCTAGAAATGACTAATAAAAAAAAAGACTACCTGATGCCTGATGGAGTTAGTTCTCAAACAAAATCTCTATTTTTTCTAGCAAGTGTGACTTGCATTTCCTACCGCTGGAGTTTTCGCCTGCGTTTCCTTACGTTGAGCTCTCGTAATCAAGCAGAACGGCTCGCCAAGGCTATTTTTCACGGGTCAAGATAATCTTGTCTTGAAGCACAGAAAATCAGCGAGACCCACTTCTTTCTTTATTTCATCGAGTTGCAAAGTTCCAGCTAGTTGACAGGGTTCCTGCACTGCTTTCAAAGGAGCTGTGTCAAATTTATAGATGTACTTTATTACTTTATTTTTTTTGACCACTGTCGAGACTCGACAATGCTCATTTCAGAGAAGAAGCAAGAGTACACAGACAGACGGGAATCATTTGATCAAGGTGGTAGCAAAACCTGGAATTAATTCAATCCAACTTCCTCAATCTTTCTAAAACTTACTATTGACAAGAAAGAATGTGGCATGTGAGATCTGCAGGGGTTTAAGGAAAAGCTATTATTATGCTTTATTTCAGAAAGTTTCCCACCCTAGTAACAGTGACTCTACTATGAACGATAGAGTTAAGAATAATTCCAATGTGCATGTTTGAGACAACAATGAGAACAATACACCAACACAAGAGGTTTCAATTATTTGGTTAGTTTGACATTATTTGCGGGGCACAAAGTTAAACTCCTACCTGTAAATACTTGATCAATAGTGTCGCTAAAGAATATTAAAATCCATTGTGTATCTGTAAGAGGTTAAAGAATTAGACCTCACTTGTTCACACTATCGCACGAGTTCAAGGTCCCAACTTGGATGAAGTTTCATACCTGTAAGAGGTCAGAGAATTAGACCTCACTTGTTCACGCTATCGCACGAGTTCAAGATCCCAACTTGGATGAAGGGATTGAGCTTGTGTGATTTCACAGGCTTTAAATATTCTATCTACAACTTGAATCACATAATGAATATGTAATTTGTCTTATCTGAAGACTGTTTTAACTTCTGGTCTTGCTTCACTACTAACACTCCCTCCCAAGATCACAAGTTTAGCCCTTCCAAGATTTTGGTGTGGTTAACTGGGGATAGAGATTTTGTGAAAACCTCCGCTAATTTTTCCTTTGTTGTTACCCATTTAAGTGTGATTTTTTCCTGTCTTACAAGATTGTTCATGAAGAAAAAAGCCCTGGTTAGGTATTTGGCTCTTTTTTGAGAAGCATTGTCTTTGGTGATAAGTATGGCTGCTTCATTGTCACAGTGGATTGTCAGCTGTGGATTGCTATTAATTGTCCGTAAAATGTTGATAATGTGTGAGATGTGCTGTCCCGAGTCAACCATTGCCACATATTCTGTTGCACATGTACTCATTGCTACTATACGTTGCTGTTTTGATATCCATTGGATTGGACAACCAGCATACAGTATTAACCCACCAGACGTTGACCTTTCAAAAGTCCCACCCCAGTTGGCATCTGTCCATAAGGCCAGGTGGCACATCATATTAGGTCAAAGCTTGAGTACTTTGTTGGTTCTCTTCTTTAGGTAACCTATTAAATGATCTAATAGTTTCCAGCATTATTCCATGGGGCTGTGGCTGTACCTTGAAAGAAAATTGAAAGAAGAAGCTAAATCCGGTTTGGATCCACTGGTCAGGAACAGTAATGAGCCAATAAAGTGTTGAAGCTCTTTGATAGATATTGGAGTTGCATCTTCAGGATTGCATTGTTGAAATGGAAGAGGAGTTGAGTTGGTGAAGGTATGTCATGGATATGTTTCGACTATTTGAGTGGCCAGTAGTCGTTGGTCAAGGTGTAATTCATTTCCTATGGTGTTCAGGTTGATCCCAACAACCCTGTCTGGCTGATGGTTCCACTTCACTTTTAGCTTTTTTGTCTTCTGTGATTGAACTTGTGATAACATAGCATTGTCATTGGTCAGCAGTACACCATTGTCAACATGCATCCATATAAAGATGTAGCTATCTTCTTTTTTGTAAACATACAGAGAGGCTTCAACTTCCATTTCCACAAGCCCCATACTTTCCATGATTGATTTAAAGAATAACCACAAACACCAGGAAGCTTCTTTGGTCCCATATAGTGCTTTGTTTAGTTTCATCACTTTCCCTTTAAGCCCAGGGCGTAACTCTGTTGGTGCTTTGACATAAACTTCTTCTTCAATTGGACTGTGAAGGGATGCTCCACTTATATGAAACATTGCAATATGAATTTTTTTCTGGACTTTAAGCATCAGTATCAAGCAGAGTGTTACAAGTGATGCTGTAGGCACATAGCAATCACCAAAGTCCTGGCCTGGACACTGTGTAAATCCTTTAACAACACATTGGGCCTTGTGTCTGATGATCTTCCCTTCACTATCATGCTTCAGTGCAAAAACCCATTTTTCTCCCAGAACCTTGATATTGGGTATAGCATCAACTGCTGTCCCAAAGTTGAGCTTATCAAATTGTTGAAATTCATTTTCTGTGGCCTCCAGCCATTTGGCAGAATCAGTTGTCATCATTTCATCTTTAATATTGTTTGGTATCTTGAGGTCAGGTATCAATCTTGTATTGTCAATGTTACTTTGTTGTTGATCTATGATTTTGCTTGTTGGTACTTCACCCAGTTGAAGTGTCAAAGAGTTGAGTAGATTGTCTATATTGATTTTGTTATTTATATCACTTTTGATCATTTGTGCCTCATTTGATTCTGGGAACACTGCGTGGGACAAGTGTACTATTGAGCGATTAGATGGAACATGAAATATCCATCCTCTGCCACTAGATGGGTAGCCAACAAGTATTGCATAGTACGCCTGTGGAGCCAGTTTGGGCTGAATTGGTGAGGATATTGGTATAATAGCTTTGAGTCCAAATTGAAAGAGTTTAGAGGGGCTTGGCTTAATTCCGAACATCAATTATATTGGTGTAGAGTTATTTGTTTGTTTGTTTAGTATTCTATTGTGTAAGTATGTTGCAACTTGGTAGGCATAGGGCCAAAATTTCTCAGGAATCCTTCTAGAGTGTAGCATTGTATGAGCTGCCTGACCTATAGTTCTATTCAGCCTTTCTGCTTCACCATTATAGGCTGGTGTGTATGCAACTAGTGGCATGGTCTTGATGCCTCTCTCATCGCAGAAGTTAGTCAGTGCTACAGAGACATACTCCTTTGCATTGTCTGTTTGAGAGAATTTGGGATAAGAGCCTTTGTTAGTCTTGAAAAATTCAAGCCATTGTTTCAGAGTTGTCACAACTTCATTTCTAGATACAATAGGCTTAGATAGAACAAAAGTAGACTTATGGTCTCGTAAAGTGACAAAATACCTCATCGTAGTATCATTAGCCGTGATAGGACCAATTAAATCAGAGACCACTAAATCCAGAATATTTTCATAAGCTACAATTGAATTTCCTAGATCTGGTCGTCGCAATGCACCCTTACTATTGGCACATTGTTCACAGAAAAAAGGTTGCCAAGTTTTAAGGTCAAACTCCGGTACAAAATGTTTCAAGAAGATCTTCACATGGTCAACAGAAGCATGGCCTAAGCGACAGTGCCAGCTGAAGGATGTTTGAAGGGGCCTAGAAGATAGTGCTGATATGTGTTGTTGTGGTCGGATGTACCAGCAGTAGTTGTGAAATGTAGTTGGATAATCAACAAATGAAGGCCAAGTAATTCAAAGGTTTGTTCCTGAGAATTGTGCTTGGTATTTGAAACTCAGTAGTCGCCCAAGTGAAAGGAGAATCTGTGAGCCTTTGAGATATGACCACATACCCAATAAGGTCACAAAAAATACTCATAATAATTATATCTTTAATATAATTATATTAAAATTAATTAGAATAATTATACACTAAAAATAATTACTCAAATATACAAAAAATACCATAAATTGGTACTAAAATTGGTTTAACTTAAAAACCAATGAATGAACATGTGAAATAAATTATACCATTGGATTCTTCATGGAAAAATACACATATACCATTTTTATGGCATATCTGTAAAGTCAATATTTAATGAATTATAAGGTATAATACCTTATAAAAACCATAAAATCCTATTTATCTCAGAAACCAATGAAACAACATGTGAAATAAATTGTACCAGTGGATTCCCCATAAAAATCCACACATAAAACAATTAATAAGCTAATTCTCAAAATCAATACTTAAGGAATTATCCTGAATATAGGCACTTTTTTGGTCAACGCATATATTCAGTGATCATAGCTAATATCTTCTAAACTATACATGCTAGAATGATGAACCAAAAATAAAGTTACCACGTAATTACTGTAAGAACACAGATATGAACTTTATTTTTCAAATTATAAACAAGGTTAAGACTTATGAGGAAATATTGATAAAAATCAACAGAGCTGTTGACCACTTTGTTGTGAAAGTAGTCCAAACTTAAAAAAAAGTACACAGTTGGATTCTCCTAGTTCATTCGTGAAGAATGATGTAATTTTTATTATTAAATTCAGGGTATAACCCCCTGAAATCAAGGTTTGAAGTTTAAAATATTGAATTTCGACAGAAAAGATGAGTTACAAGAAAAATCATCAAAATTAGAGTTTTGATGATGTAATGAAAAGCTCTTGGCAGCATAATAAGGTTATGTCAGGCTATCAGAATTCACTCTCTGAATTGCTGTAGCGTGAAAACCTTAAAAGTTATTGAGGATCAAAGTTTGAGCTTAAATTGAGCTGTTATGATCACATACTGTAACCTTAAATTAAGTTTAACAGTCTTAATAGTGATAAAATTGGTGAATACTATTAGTTTATGATTAAAAATAATAAAATCCACGAAATTTGGGGTTCTGCCAAGCCTCTGATGTCATCACACTTAGAGTTATAGTGATAACTCTAAATAATGGTGTAATAATGATGTAATATGGTTTGATCATGATGTAATCACCCTCAAACCTTAAAATATTGATCAATTCCAGTGGATATGATCAGTACACGTCTACTAGAAGCCTGTTGGACTCTAGGAGGGAGGTATTTACTATAAATAGAGCTCTTTTTACTCTGTTTTCCCCTCAGACGCATCAAAAACATTAAATCAATTAAATAAAAGGTAATTTCTTTATTCTTTAAATATAAAACTCTTATATTCTTAAAGACCAAAGACCATCTTGTCATTAATCACCATTTTTACGTGATTAAATCAATTCTTTAATTGTTTTTGCTATAAATCTCTCTAAAAAGCTCATTTCCACGTAAAATCAAGAAATTTAGTAAATTCTCTTTATTTTTATTGTAAATACAATTTGAAAAGGTTGTATTATATTCTTTTGGCGTAAAATAACTCAAAATTATTATCTTAAGTGTTAAAAGTAGGTTATTTCATCTTATTATAATAATTTCTCTCTTATTATTACTCATAATAATTCTTATTTAATATAAATAGTATTTATATTAATTTATAACTTTAATATTAGTAATATTATTGTTATTAATTGTTTTTTATTTATAAAAAACAATTTTTTACGCCTTTATTATTTGTTGGTAACAATAATAAAGAGCTTTATAATATATTAATTATTTTATATTAATATATTATTTATAATATTATATTTTTATATAATATTAATTATATTATTATATTTATTTAATAATATAATAATTTTACGCCATAATAATAATATTTCTTTATTATTATTATTATTTTAATCTTATTTATTCATTTTATAAGGACATTCAGAGTACAATAAGTGATAAATTAGTAATTTTTACTTATTGTTTCATAGTCAAACCTTACATTTGGGGGCCTGGCCGTGATATTTACTTAAAAGACCTTTAAAAAGATTTCATTTGGGTTTATCCAATAATAAATTATATTTATAATCATAAAATTATATAATAATTTTATATTTTATTGATTTTAAAAGCTATTGAGGCATTTGGAAAGCAATTGTACTGTCTTACACGTGGTTTTTCACATCCTTAGACTTGCAAGAACTTTCTTTGAGTGACTCTAGTGATTAAAAAAGATAATTTATAAATTAAAAATAATTTTTATTATAATTTAATTTTATAAGAATCATATTCATTTTTTATTTTATTCTTTAAAAATAAAAATATACATAAAAAATATTAAAAAATATTAAAAACCAATAAAAAAAGTTATTTTTATTCATTTTTATTCATTTCTTTATTTATTTCATTTTTTTTTAAGATATAAAAGCAATTTCTACGTGGAAAATTGCCATATCTTGCCAAAAATAACACTTCTTATAAAAAGACTTATATTTATTTGTCTTTTTTAGTGTTTGAAGATAACCCAACAGAAGACAACCAAGCTACTGTTGAGAGATTGGTGGAAGAAACTTGTCAAAGTTCTCCAACACCAGTTATCACCAAAAGAAAGAAAGCTAAGAAATTAGACTTTCCAGGGCCCACCATTCAAGACTCTGAAGGTGAGCACCTCTTTTTAAATTGCCATAAAAGAATTTTATTCTAAAATACTCTTATTTTTTCTTATTCTTTAATTATGACTACCAGAAGAGGTTCCCAATACTCCATCCAATCAGATGGAGCTGGACTCAGAAGTAGAATTGATCCCTCAAAAGGGAAAAGAAAGGGCAATATCCCCAGTGGAACAGAATCCACACAAGGAAGTGCCTTATCCCAAAGGCAAGTCCCAGAAATGCCCATGATATCTGAGCCTGAATTGGAACTAAGTAACTCAAACAAGTACAAATCACATTCAGAGGGCTCAAATAGACATCTACATGAGCCAGTACAAGCAGTATTACACAGTATACAAGGACAAAGACTGGGAAATGCTGCCTCAAATACACCAAGGAGTGATGAACTCCTGGCACATCCTGACAAAGTTCCTCAAAGAGGAGGAGATAGTGAGATACTCCAATGGATGGAATCCACTGTCATCCAAACCTCAAATCAAAAAAATCAAGGATTATCATGCCAAAAAGAGGGAGGCAACCAAGGAAGAAGCCCCAGTAGCTTCTACCAGCAAGCCTCAAGCCAACCCACTTCCCCAAGAAGGGAAGAAGAACAAGAAAAAGCATTGGAGGAAACCATATTCCCCAAGCTACAGAATCCCAAGAATCCAAAAGGATGCCATGGACAATGTTTTCAACATGGCCAGAACCTTGATGGAATTCAAGGACAAGGAAGAGCAAAGAATGAGACAACCTCATTTCCCAAAGAAATAACCTTGTCCAAAGATGTTGTAAATACTTTAACAGAAATTAAAAATAGTATATTACCTCTAAAAGAAATTAAAGACAGTTTATTATCACTACAAGAAATAAATAACAATTTATCTTCTTTAACAAAAATTGTTGTACAAAACAAGAAAGAAATTGACAACATTAAGTTTATTGTTGAAAATAATAAACCAAAAAATTTAATTGACAATACTCAAAAATTAATACAAGGACAACAAGAATTGTATAAATACATAAAAGATATCAAAGATAAGACTTTGACAATCAATTATGATGTGAGTATTGACAATCTTACAGAAAAATTAAATAAATTAAGTATTTCTGTAGAAAAATTTGAAGAAAAGACTTCATCACACCAAAAATTACTTTTGGACCATGTAGAAAAAAGTGATGAAGCAAGAATGCATCTGAAAGATGATATTCAAAGTGAAATAAGGCTTATTACAGAAAAAATGGATAAAATTAATGAGGCTAATTTAAATATGCCAAAGTTATCAACACCATTTTCTCATATAAGAAGCCCTATTAAAACAAAAGAGGAATTGTCAAATCCTTTCATAACAGACTTGAGTCACCAAGATAATAACCAAGTCTTAATGAAAGAAGCACCTCAACTGAAAGAATGGCCAACATTCACAGGAGAAGGTGAATATGACCACATGTCATTCATTAAAACAATTGACATGTTACAAGAAGATTATGCCATACCAGATGAATTAATCACTGCAAGATTACATTCTTTGTTTGAGAAATCTGCAAAAAGATGGTATTATGGCATAAGACAAACAAATGGTAAAAATACCTGGTCTTGGTGGAAACAAGAAATAATCACCAAGTGGGCAAATGATGCCTGGAGGTATAAGATAGAAAATGCATTTGAAAACTCTTTCTTTGACCCAGAGAAAGATAAACCTTTAACTTGGTTCCTAAAACAAGTTGAAAGGCTTAATGCACTGTACCCAGAAATGTCACAGAAGATGGTGCATATGAAAATACTTAAAAAATGTGGAGGGGAACTAGAACATTCCCTAAGAAGCAGGTGTATAGAACCATGCTCCACAGAAGAGTATATAAATGCACTAGAAGATATAGTGACAAGGACAAAAATTGGCAGGACTTGGAAAAAATTGGACATTAAAAGCCCAAACAAACCATTTATCAAGAAAGATAAATCAAAAGAATCCTTCAAACCCAATACATCCAACAATAATGAGCAAAGAAAATGCCATAAATGTGGAGGTATTGGACACTTAGCCAATAATTGCCTTAAAAAAGCAAAGATTAATGAAATTGTGGAAACAGAAAAACACAATGACAAAGAAGAAGAATCTGACTCTGAAAAAGAGACAGAAGAATCAGAAAGCTCTGAAAGTGATGAAATCAATATAATTAATGCACAAATTAATAATATTGATATAATTTATGAAGTACTGGATGTTAACTCAAACTTGCCACAAGTTGGAACATCTGACACAAATCTGACAAACATACAAGATGCCAAAATGTATAGAACCAAACCTGCAAGAGGAATGGGATATACAGCTGGAAAATCAAGTATTAGTATTGTTATGGTTGATAACCAAGAAGGAAAGGTTAACTTAGATACAGGAGCATATTGCACCTGTGTTGGCAGAAATTATTTAAAAACCATTGTCCCAGACTGGCAAGAAAAACTTATGCCAATACAAGGTGTCAAATTTAGTAGTGCAAGTGAGAGCATGAAGCCCCTTGGAATAATTGATTTAACACTAATTTTTCCTCATCCCTCACAATGTGTCAGAATCAAAGTAGAGTTTGTAGTAATGGACAACTGTACTAGTAGTCATTTCATACTTGGAAATGACTACTTATCAATCTATGGTATAGATATCTCCAACCAAAAGGATAGATATTTTACCATAGGGGATAATAAAAGACAAAAGTTTGGATTCTTAAATAACAAAAAACAAATCACAGTTATTAAGAATGAGGAAAAAATTCCAGAAAAAGAACTTTTTATATCTGAACAACTCAAAGAGGCAGAATTCAATCAAGAATTAACAGAAAAAATGAAAGAAAAATTGATTGACCTCTTATTTAAGTATAAAAATGCCTTTGCAACTGACAAAGAGCCACTAGGTGCCATAATTGGACATGAAGTGGATATAATTCTTAATGTAGAAAAACCTTACCCACCTTTATTAAGAAGACCTGCTTATCCAGCCAGTCCAAGAGCTAGAGAAGCCCTAGAGGTGCACATTAAAGAATTAATGGACCTTGGAGTATTAAGAAAGGTTGGACATAATGAGCAAGTAGAAGTTACTACACCTGTCATTATAACTTGGCATAATGGAAAATCAAGGATGGTAGGAGACTTCAGAGCCCTGAATACCTATACCATTCCAGACAGATATCCAATACCCAGAATCCATGAGACATTGACCCAATTGTCACAAGCTAAGTTCATCACAGCTATGGATGCTCTTAAGGGTTTTCATCAAAATGTCTTAACAGACAATGCCAAGAAACTACTAAGAATAATAGTCCATTGTGGAATTTTTGAATACTTAAGAATGCCATTTGGGATAAAAAATGCACCTTCCCATTATCAAAGAATGATGAATACCATATTTCCTGAAGAATTATCAGAAGGATGGTTAATAATCTACATTGATGATATCATAGTTTGCTCAGAAACTTGGGAAAATCACCTGACAAGACTAGAAAGGGTACTACAGAAAATAGTCCAAGTAAATATGAAAATTTCATTGAAAAAGTGTCATTTTGCATATAGTGAATTGAAAGCCCTAGGACATGTAGTATCTGGACTTAGTCTAGGCATAGACAAAAATAAAGTAGCAGCAGTACTACTTAAACCAATGCCTCAAACTAAAAAAGAAATGCAATCATTTCTAGGATTTGCTGGTTACTATAGACAGCATATAACGGACTTTGCAAAGATTGCTAAATCCTTGTATAAGCTATGTGACCAACAAACAGTCTATGAGATGACAGAAGAAAGAGTCAAGGCATATGAAGAATTGAAAAATTCTTTAACAAATGCCCCATTTCTTCTAATGCCAGATTGGAAACTACCTTTCAAACTGTACATTGATGCTTGTGGAGAAGGACTAGGTGCTGCACTTCACCAAACACAAATTATCAATGATAAACCAGTGGAAGGACCAATTTGTTTCATTTCAAGGCAGATAAAGCCAACAGAAGCAAGGTATGGAGCAAGCCAAATGGAATGCTTATGCCTAGTGTGGGCTTTAGAAAAGCTGCATTATTATTTGGATGGCACAGTATTTGATGTAATCACAGACTGTAATGCTGTGAAATCACTATTAAATATGAAGACTCCAAATAGACATATGCTGAGATGGCAAATTGCTATCCAAGAATATAGGGGAAATATGACTATTGTTCATAAATCTGGAAATATTCATAAAAATGCAGATGGTCTTAGCAGATGGGCTCTAGCAAATACCCCTGACAATCCAGCATGGGTACCACAAGAAGAGCACCATATAGAAGGAATATGTGTTACAGACATTCGCACAGAATTCTTTAACCAAGTTAAAGAAAGCTATAAGACAGACAAAAATTGCCATATCTTAAGCCAACTTCTAATGAAAGACTGCAAAGACCCATCACTTTCATCAAAACTAGATGAAATATGGAAAAAAGCATATGATGAAGGAAGATTCCACCTCCTTGATGGAATCCTTTACCATAGAACAAAACACACATGTGTTATGGCCTTAACAGACAGAACACTAATAAACACTATTTTACATGAATGTCATGATAGTGTTGCATCTGGACATCTCTCAGAAGATGGGACACTAGAGAGGGTGAAAACCTGCTCTTGGTGGCCAAATTGGAAGAAAGATGTTGCAGAGTACTGCCAAAAAGCCAACAGAGCCACAGGAAAGAAATTTGGAATGATGATCCAAATCCAAGAACCAAAATCCCCATGGGAAATAGTTCATATGGATTGGGTAACAGCTTTACCTCCAGGAGGAGACAGGAGTTATAATGCATGCCTAGTATTAGTTGACAGGTACAGTAAAACTCCCATGTTCTTACCATGTCATAAAGATGACACAGCTATGGATACAGCCATAATGATATGGAATAAAGTCATTAGCCACACAGGCTTATTCCAAAATATTATAAGTGATAGAGACCCAAAGTTCACTTCAGCATTATGGACAAATCTCCATAACTTGTTTGGGACAAAATTATCATTCTCAACAGCTTATCATCCTCAAACTGATGGTCTAGCAGAAAGAATGATACAGACCCTAGAGGATATGATCAGAAGATTCTGTGCTTATGGGCTAGAATTCAAAGATTCTGATGGTTTTACCCATGATTGGTGTACACTAATACCAGCACTTGAACTGGCATATAAGACATCAATCCATTCTTCTACTGGCAAAACACCAGCAATGCTAGAGAAAGGTTGGAATCCAAGACTTCCTTATGATACCCTCAAAAAGGACTTGGTGGATATACATCCAACAGCAAGCAGTTTCAAGATAATGCTTGACAAAGCAAGACACCATGCAAACAGATGCATGCAAGATTCTTTTAAATATGCAAAAGAAAGATGGGATAAAAGTCATAAGCCACCTGACTTCAAAATAGGGGACTTGGTTTTAGTATCAACCCTTAATTTCAATAACATAAAAGGCCCAAAGAAATTGAAAGATTCCTTTGCAGGACCATTTATGATAAAAGCACTTCATGGACCCAATGCTGTGCAATTAGAACTCACAGGTGAACTAATGAACAAACACCCAACTTTCCCTGTAAGTCTGATAAAACCTTACAGTTCAAGTGACAAAGAGTTATTTCCACTAAGAAATAAACCCCCACTTGAGATTCCCCCCTTGGAAGAAGGAGAGGAAAAGAAAATAGTAAAAGTCCTTAAAGAAAGAAGGACAAGAAACAAAAAAGAAAGAGAATACCTTGTAAGGTATAGAAATTCAACTCAAGAAGATGAATGGCTACTTGAGAAAGATATAACAAATGCTGATAAACTACTAAGAAGGTTCAGACATGAAAGAAAACCTGAAAAATAAAAAAGTTAAGCATTATTGAGCTTCAAGACTAACAAAGTCTATTGAAGAGGTAGGACAGTGGATGATACCCTAATCACATATATCAGATTGTGGTACAATCTTTTTTGGTGGTAGGGAATGTGAGCCTTTGAGATATGACCACATACCCAATAAGGTCACAAAAAATACTCAGAATAATTATATCTTTAATATAATTATATTAAAATTAATTAGAATAATTATACACTAAAAATAATTACTCAAATATACAAAAAATACCATAAATTGGTACTAAAATTGGTTTAACTTAAAAACCAATTAATGAAAATGTGAAATAAATTATACCATTGGATTCTTCATGGAAAAATACACATATACCATTTTTATGGCATATCTGTAAAGTCAATATTTAATGAATTAT